>OMNM01038419.1:8674-21464 GCA_900302745.1 Parablennius parvicornis | reverse complement strand
ATCACCCAGGCTGTTATATGTGCTCTCACACACTGTGCGGACCCAAACACTCGCCTCCTCCTTCATTTAGTTTGGATTCTCACAGCATTTATTGTTTGTGTCTAGTGGAAACTGAAGCTTTGACACCAATTCTCCACCACGGACAACTGTTGTAGGAGAATACGTCGAGCCGTGTGTGTTTCAGAGGCGACATACATAACAACAACAAAAGAGATTATTACAGAGAAAGTGCTAAAAATTGAGAAAAAGATAGGAAGAGAGAAAGGTAAGTGGCTAACAGGCTACGGTTTAGCTTTGTGCAAATTTTTTTACCAAGTCTAAAAAAAAAAAAAAAAAAAAAAAAAAAAAGTTTTATTTACACTTTGAAAAAAAAAAAAAAGAACCCTCCTATAAAAGTAAAATTAATAGGATCTCTGGTGTGGAGGCAAACTGATACGACTAGTGCTGCTGCTGCAAGTCTTCTCTGCACCCCTGTCATTACTAATTTGTTTTTGCCAGTTATGTTTTAGGGGAAATGTAATTGCTGCCTGGATCAATGGTCCCCAAAGTGAGTCCCACAAGACCACACAGTCCTACAGTTTTTTTGTTCCCGCTCTGTATTTATAGTAGTTAACCATTTATGACAAATTCCAGGCAAACACTGTAAGAACTATTTTAGAAACGGCATTAAACAGCTGTCAGAAAGTAGCAGCCAGAACGGGAGTTGGAACCTGAAGAAAAAGGTTGAATAGTCGAGAGAAAAGAAAAGCTCTTTTATTCATTCAAGTTATTTTTTCTTTTTAAAAACGAATAAAACATCAACATTGTGAAACACAGTGAGTATCAGTGCAACAGTGGATTATTTATGAGTGTGTTTACATGACACTGAGGTCACTCTTGCAAACCTAAAACTGTCTGTTTTCCTAAGAGAAGAATGATACCGTATTGTCTGGTCTATGAGTCATATTTCATTCTTTTCTCGTTGTTCAATTGCTCGTACAATTTTTTGAAAAGTGATTTATACACCAGAGTGTGCTGATACGTACCATCTTAGTCACTGCAAGACACGATTCTGTTACAGTACCACAAATTAAATCTTCATTACCACCGTATTTGACAGTCATGGAAAGTGAAATTGTAAAAACAGAAGCCTACGCAGCAGAATTTAAACTGAAATCAAAACAAATTTAGGAAAATGTAAAACCTATATTTAATATAAGTGCCAACATATTACGGAATCAAAATGAGATGTCATATCTTTACAGGCTTTATGGTTTCAAGATTCAACCACTACTGATTCTTTTCTTTTTTTTTTAACTTTATTTATAAACTCTCTTGACGCTACTTTCAGCTATTAAATCTCCGGTAGGTTATTCATAGCAAGATCACCCTTTGTGAAAGCAATGTTATTAATGGACTCAATGACTCAAAATCACAGCAGCTATCGTGTCTAATTACACTGCAAAATAATGCTTCCATAATAACCTCCATTATCTCATACACCTTTTATTATCTCTCGACGCATATCCAAACTCAATTAAACCAAAATGTATAAAACCGCTCTCACTGCCATTAAAGTGCCAGTGAATTATGATTCCGGACCTGAAACAGTCTATAATTTAAATGCAGATCAACATACCGATACCAGCAGAAAAGTTTAAAGCCAACTCGTTAAAATTTGTTTTATAACCTGTTTTCGCATGTTTATAACTCACTTCTCAGCCCTCGCGCTGTGCCTGAGTGCCATATTCAAACGACCGACTTAATCAGCCGCATCGATTTCAGTGACAGGCTCATAATGCCGTTTAGTGGTGTTCTTGCCAAATGCTGCAATAAATGGAGAGAGCCTGAGTGTGTGAGAGGGTCAGGCATATAAGGTTAAAGTGAATTGATCAGTGCAGTGCAAGCCAGGACAAAACTCAGAAATAGGGACCACGGCAAGCTGATCATCGCAAGTTTATTTACCATCGAACGTCATTCTTCTCATTTGAAATGACTCGAAAGTTAACGCTTGTGTAATTCGGTCATGTTAGTCATGTTCGATTGGCTCATTCTTTGGCTTTGTTCCCCTCCGATAGGTTTTCGGTTGAGTTTAGCGTCAGCGGCCGTGTTGTTTTCCTCGCAGACGTTTCTTCTGCTGAGGCATGACTAACGGTGCATGTCCATGACAGGGGTATTTGGCACAGAGACACCTCGATACTCATGTTTTTTAGTTGTTTTTTTTTTGTTTTTTTTCATACAGTTACGTGCACGATTTGCAAAAAAACATAACGGGCTTAAACTGTGAAGTTGTTATTAGCTTGCTTGAGGACACGTTCCCAAAAAAAAAACAAAAAAAAAAAACAGGGTTTCTTTGTGCTTATAATAAGCATGTTGCTGCTTCAGTAAAAACAAAATCTGATACTGTTGGAGAAGGTAAATATATAAATAAGTACGTGCTGAGGAAGCACAGCAGACCCGACACACATCAACATTCTCATTTGATGGAAACAGACATTGGTATTCGCTCCGCATTTGCCTTTTAAAATGAAAAACATAGCTATCCGGGAAACTATATATTATATGACAGGCATGCCATATTACCAAGTAAATGCTGACTGATTATATTTAACATGCGGCACTAGCAAAGCACAAATTGCTAACCCGATGCTAAATTGCTCCCTTCTGAGTGCAGTGGCGTGTTCCCGCCGTGCTCGGCTCCTCTATTGTCTGTTCATTTGCAGCAATTCAGAATGAAAGCCGAGCTGACCCCATACATATAAAGATGTCTATTTAATCTCAGAATATAGCAAATTATATGTGAGTCTTTACAGTACACGCATAGTAGTTTAAAATTAGACTCTGAATAACGTCTTAGTGCATCTTTGCTAATTAATCTATAGATAAATAACAGTATCATCAGCATAGAGAAAAACTTATTCAGGCCCCGTTTGACAGAATAGTAAGTAAACATCTGTTGTCCCAGAGATAAATCACATTACATAGAGAAAAACACACAAAAAGACTGTTTGTTTACTGATTATGTAAACTGTGGCACTAACACAACCAACAGAAATATTTCACTCATTCATTCATTCCCACACATTTTTTCAATTGCAATCGACCTAAATCATTTTCCTCCTAAACAATACACTCTTAGTAATGCAGCTTAGATACTGTGGGTATATTTTCACAGATTTGTTAACATGTTAATTGAATTTGAACATTGGAATTCTGATGCAACTGATAAACTGTATCTTTTTAAAAAAAAATTGTATTTATCCCCTTGGGGCAATTTGTACCGAATGACTCCTCGGTAGCAGCCACACTAGCAGCGCTCAGGGGGGGGAACTTTTTTGGGCTAGGTGACATTTTTTTAAGATGTTTGACTCGTCGTGTGACTTATTCAGAAATGATCCATACATGCCATCCAGAGAGGATTTGTCGAGCCGGGGAAGAACACTTTAACACTTTATTTTCCAAAAGTACAACACTAAAGGTATCCTACATCTGTATAGATACCTATTATACCACAGAATGTCAAAAGCTTGCTTGATCTTGATTTTCAGTGTGAATGCAGATGGTGAAAAGCCTCACCATCCTTCTGACTTTTTAGGTTTTAAGCATGAGGTGTCAGAACTATTCCACGGGGTAAGCAGCTTGTGGCAGCCGAGCGTTCAGAGTAACGTCACGTTTTGATCCTTCAATGTCGGTTCTTCCTATCGTATCCAAGGGCTGGATTGTTCATGCACTAATAGGGAGGGTGAGCTTGATCTTTGCCCTACTGATGATGAGTAATCTATCCATCTTTATAGTCTGCAAATAAAAGTCGCGGAGATCCAGCTGAAGAAATTAGTCTTGCTACAGTAACAGCAGCGTCTCTTGCTCATGACGTCCTTTTCAAAAACAGACTATATCACCCTGTTTATTCACAAGTTCTTCCATTCATTTTTTTTGCATCTGTCCTGTTTGTAAATCACTATCCACGTGTGTCTGCACAAAATCAAGTTTACACTTATCTTCATGTGCGCCAACCTTTACTTGATGTTAAGTACTTAATGCAAAACGGCTCCACATTTTAATGTCGAGTGTGGGGGATTATCTCCCTTTCCAGAAGTTCTTATGAAACAACCAAAAGCAGCGCCGCTATTAAAGTGGGAAGACGAGCTCTGATCCCAAATGAGTGCAGACAGGAATTGCTCCAGATACTTCCTAAAACTACAGAGCGTCGCTTTGTTCCATAAAGATGATTTTGTTCTCAAACCCCAAGGTATCTGTAAAGATGCAGCACAGTCGCTTGTGTGAATTTGACGGCAGCCGGCGAGCCTTCTGTGAGCTTTGCTTGGGAATTATGTATCTCTGATCATTACTCAAAAAAACCAACAAAAAAAAAAAAAAAAAAACAAGTCCATGCATATTTTTCTTTTGTTTTCACCCACGATTCATAGTTAAAGTGATTTAAATGTAGTTTAACTGTAGAAGAGCATCTGGTTCTGTAAAGGTCTTGTTTTATATTACATGAAAAAAGGTCAGTGAATTAATGAGCCCGCTAAAGAAAACTTCAAAGACTGAAATAATGCAGTTTTTCCCTCCTCTTCGCTTCTTTTCGAGTTTTTTTTTTTTTTTTTTTTGTTTGCCATGATGAAAATGTCTCTTCCACTAAAACGGCATAAATCTAAACCTGTCAAGACTCCCGCCAACGGCTCGCTCACATTCAGCAAATCTACCTCAAAATATTCTGACACTGAATTAATGCTTACTTAAGACGCATCTTGGGATTACCCCTCACCATGGGCCAAGGAAATCGTATGAGCACATTCAAATCATAGACAGGTTGATTGACACCCCATCAGGCCATGTCCTCACACCATATGCCAAGTCATGTTGATAAGCTGCAGGCAATTCATCATAGTCAGAAAGAACACATCCCCAGCCTGCATGCTTTAATGGTTTGTAAACTCTGCAGTGTGGCTGAAAAATGAGAATAAAGTGTCGGGAGCGCTGGAAGGTTAAATCTGAAAATGATGTCATTTTATTTAACTTTTAGCTGATTTCTGTCTTTATTTTTTTAAATGTATTTTTTTCCCCACCATTGCGATGCGTTTTCGTTCTGACGAGCAGACGTTTGGACCGGAGCCAGAAAGCTGTGTTGATGTCAAATCAAATGTAATTATGCTTGCTAAATTTACCATCTGATTGGCCTGATCAGTGAGCAGGACCACAAGGTCTTTACTAATGATGTTAAACCTCTATAAATGCAAAGGGCAACTGTGATACCAGTCGGCACACCGCAGATGTTTGCCATATTGAGTTTTGTCTGTTTAGATATATACTGGGACTTTCTTCACCGGAACGGTTTGCTCGAGTGTCAATGCAAAGGAAAACTCAACAGTCAATAACGCCAAAGTCAAAGTGTATGTGATCTGAGAAGCTTGCAATATGTATCCCAGTAGTCAAGTTTAAACTCTCAATAGGAGAATTTAGTAGATCCCAAGAAGTAATCGGTTCGCATTTCCCTGACAATGACTTCCTGTTGTGGGATCGAGACCATTTACATGACATTTTCAGCAAACTTTCATTTATTTCACTTGTTTACACGACAATGACGTTGAGAGTCACTGATGACTGAACCTTTTGAAAACGGCTTCTTTGGCCTTCCTTGACCGCTGAACTCTCATTAGACTCGTCATGTTTTCATACCTCTAACCCTCAGTATTCATCGAAACGCGACACTCCTGATGACGCTCAGTTGAAATGGAAACCGGATGCTTTTATGGAAACATGGAATAACCATGGAGATGCAAAGCATTCTGGGAAATACAGTCGAAAGAAAATGAGCCAGTCAGCTGGCTTTTATGGTATCTTCCAGCCAGCGCTAACTGCTACATTACATACACACCAATGAGGCGGACCGGGCTGAAGAAAGTGGACTTGGGTCGTACTGTGAAAAGCTCAATGCGAAGGCCAAGGCAGGATACGATAACATAAAAGTCGAAGTTAACCTGCTGGCAAACTTCAAGCAACCATATATTTCTAATTCTATGATTTTAAATATGAGGTTTTACACACATGTTCAGCAACTTCAGATCAGTGCTGCAGGAACAGGTTGTTTTTACGGATGGATTTAAAGCCGTTAGCACATTTATACTGTTATACAGTGGGAGGATCAATGTTGCGTGCTGGAGAAGTCCTAGGCTTCAGCTCTTTTTCTTATGTGACCTTACGTCTTTCTGAACATTTCAGACTATCAATATTCAACCAATTAATCTTTTTAATATAAATATAAAATATGGAATATTGAATATTAACTATTAAGACTTGTGACACCATATTTAATCACAGTATAGACACATTGTGAAGCTGTTTATCAAATGTTTTTGTGAATAACTCATCACATTATACAATTTATAACCTTTTACTGAAACTCATTGAGAAATATTTGACATTTAGAGACATTTTTAAGATACAAATCATAAAATATGTGCAATTTGGTTCATCTTCAATCTTTTCAGAGAATTTATTTTGAAATAAATGTCACATAATGATGGGATTTGGCATTTTGATTTATTTTAGTTAGTGATACCGCTTCATTCATCGGTCCTCCACATATGACATTGAAAATAATTTTTTTTAACTTAATTTTTTATTAATTATTTTGATAGTTTTCATACAATATAACAGATTTCTTTTTAGGTTTGTGCCTGCCAACCTTGATTGTATTGTGGTTGAGAATACATTGAGAACAATGACATAGGAGTTGCAGTGATAGAAAATTAAATTTTGCAGAAATCGTTAATGTCAAGTCAGAAAAAACTCACATTGGGGAGTTTACAGTGAGCTGCTGATAAAATTGTTTAAAAACCTTGGTTGCATTTCAGTTTGTAGTGAATTGGGACCAGTGGTGTAGTGGGAGTGAATCGTTGATTCGGTTGTATTGGTAGGTCATAGAATTAGCTAGAATTGCCAATGTCAATACAGAAAAGATGATTTGAGAAGGATAAGGCGAGTTACTAGGGGTTGGGACGAGACACAAATTCCACGAGACGAGACATCTCACGAGATTGAGTTCACGAGATCGAGACGAGACGAGATTTTAACTAAATTTGTAATAATCCATAAAAACTATTGTAGTAGCAAATCCAATGCTTCAGGCTATTACTCTGACGGGTAACTGAAGGCTTAGTGGCTGACGTTCCTCCTGCACACCTTGCTCTGGTTTGAATGATCGACGTCCAACTTCATGAATGGTAAAATATTTTTTCCTCTATTTGCTCACTCATTAGTCAAAAACCAAACCAAAATTGTGAAATAATCACAGTTCCAAAAGCAGTAATCGAAAAACGTCCCAGTTGTGTGTCAGCGGTGGAAACTGTTTGTGCTCCACTCCGTCAAGAAACTACACCTGGCTACAAAAGGTTCCTTACCTATAAAAGGACACACCCAAATTATGTTCGACAGTGCAGTTATACCCCCTTGTGGACAAATTGAACTACTACATCCATATAGTGGCACACATCACGATAACGAGGGCACTTACAACGCGCTGTTTCCCCCGAGTGGTGGGGGGTGTTATTGCACAACTCAACAGTAATTATTGTACTGAATACAACCAAGTTAAAAAAAAAAAAAACAAACAACTTTTCATTAAACTACAATATTGTTTAACGCGCGGACGAGAAATCTCGCGGCATTTTGATCTCACGAGATCTTGTGCAACGAGATCTCATCCCATCCTGATGAGTTACTGATATTGATCATTGGCGATAGAGAAGCTGTCATTTCACTTTTTATCAGAAATTCCAGAACAGAAAAAAAAATCGCTGAAACTGCATGTTTGACCAGTGTGATTACGTACACAGGCAGTCTCCTCAACTGCAGTCTGGATACGGATAAATGGACTCTCCTATCTTTAACTTCATTTCCTTGGTTTTTTTTTTTACAGTGCTTCTACAGTTTATTTCAACATTAATAAAGGTTACCGATGCAGCCAATTTGTACAATTCTGTTAAATCAAAACACAGGGTATTTGTCCTGCCTGCCTCATAGATTTATCGCCAACCAATTCAAGCATTTCACCGGGTGTGGGGGGGGAAGTGGGGAGGGAGCTACACTTCGTTATGACCTTATAGGCCATTCCGGATGATAGACTTGGGGAGTAATAGCCATCTTAATATTACTGTTTGTTACTAAGAGCATCTGAGTCAGCAGGGCATAGCTTCAGAAGCTTAATGGGGCAAAATAAATTGCCACACTGAGGGAAAGATACAGCACTAATCACGCCATTAACATTGAGCATCAGCCCAAAGTGGCCGTGTTTGTTTGAAGTGTCGAGAAATGAACTTAGGTCAAATCAAATTAAGGGTGCATCCACATAAACAGATGAGGAATATGTGCCCTTCTCATTTTCTTTTTTTTTTTCTGTTTTTTTTTTTTTTTTTTTTTTTTTTCTTTCCCCGAGCCCCTTTCCTCGATTAGACTTTAAGAATGGTATTCTGCCCGTGCCCTTCAACCAGATCTCATTTTGTTCCGCGGCTTCCCCGCTCGCTTGCACATCGCACGAACCGAGCCGCAAAGTGTTGAGTATCATTGTAATTACTTGCAGCCTTTGTTTTATGAGTCTCCGGCCAAATAGTCAGCCTCCTCATAGAGGAATCTACTGCAGATTCACTTAGGCTTATAGTGCCATTACATTTTATGCGAGAACATTTTCAAGCCCCATTTAGGACTTTTGTATATATCAATTATGTTTATACGCAGACAAATCCGGCGGAGCTGTGACACCACATTCAACAAGTCGAACTTGCTATTGTGTTGTGCGGATTAATTTCATTGCAATTTTCCTCTCTCTCCCTCTCTCTCGCTCTCTCTTTTTTTTTTTTTTTTTTTTTTTTAAATGTGCGAGATTCATCATAAAAACGCCCTTGGTAATAATGAACTGGATGTTTTTGTGCACTCAGTAGCAGCGGGCGTATTCAATCTAAAGAGAACCTCGGCTTGGACCTTATGCTGCTTCACTGCAACTCCAACAAAAAAGAAAAAAAAAAAAAAAAAAAAAAGCCACAGTATTCCAGTTCTTGTGGGCGGTTCAAAACATGAACCGCTCACACCTTTGAGGCGCCATTAAACACTTTAGTCATGAAAAGAAAATATCCATCAAGCAATCTGTAACTTTATACAGTAAAGACCTTGGATCAGGTGCAGCAAATTGATGGCGTGCTTCTCAGGGAGAAACCTTGACAATGTCTTCATAGCCTTGAAGGCTCAAATCTCCGAAATATAATGGGTACAAGCTCCTCGTGCCACTGCGCTGAACCATTAGGGACCATTAGAAAACTGTTGTCTGTTGACCTTCTGTTTAAAGTTGCACGAGGAAAAAAAAAAATGTTTGAGAAGTTCACGTCCATAAGGCGCAGTTTAACTAACAAGGTAAAGCTGAATGGATGAAAAAAAAAGAAAAAAAAAAGCATATAAACCCAATGACTTTGAAGATAAACTAATATGTGTAAGATTTACGCTGATGATTCATTTAGATATCATCCGTGTCATTTTCATTCAATCAGTGCTACATGACTGTAAAGTTAGATATCAATTTAACTCAAATGAGCTGCATATGAGTAAATCTTTCTATATATCTATGATTATCTGGGAGTTTTTCCTTCATTCCTTCACTATTCCTTACAGAAAAGCACATGTGCAAATTACATTAATAAAATAATACATTTGCAACTTCAAAAAGATTCTTATTTAAGTATATATGAAGTACTACTGGGCAAAGATTAACATTCTATGAATTAATAACATGATTTTCAGATGACTTGTTACATGCAAGATTCAATAATCAATTCAAAATTAATGCGATGCACATTTCTATTTAGAAAGTATGGCATTATAATGTATTTTCCAGACTATAAGTGCACACTTTGTTTTTTTTTGGCTGTTCTTGTGACTTATATATGTGACCACTAGATGTCACTGTATGACAGCAGAATACTGTAACAGTACCACAGAAAAACATCTATTACGACTGTTTGAACTGCTAAACACACGTAAAAGAAAAGAAAAACGGAAGATTGGAAAAAACAAATGTCAACACACAAAGACATGAGCATTATCTAGATAAGTATCTTTTATCTATCATGAACTGTTTTGTTGTCAGAAGTTGACCCGACGTCATGCGACTCTACTTTTGAAAATTTTGAAAATGCTTCGACTCTGTCTCCATGGAAATGGGGGAAAGCACATCTTTTCTTAAACGCTGCTACTGCGCATGTGCACCACAGTTCCTGCTGGTTAATTTTTAGAGTGTATTGTTGTCTATGTCTGCGGTTTCATTATGCAGACAATCAACAGCACCCCCCAGTTACCATACATGGTCACGACATCATTGTCAACACTTCTGTTATTTTCCACATAAACAGACGTGGTTCTCAAAACTTTGCCATGAAAATGCCAAACTAAAGTGGAAAAACAATGTTTTCACTGGAAACACTCTGTTAACCGAGCCTCGGTCCAAACTTACATCGTGTGATGAAGAACAATTACTTGTATCGCTGATACTGATAAAATACCGATATGTTGTTAAAAAGCTCATTGAGTGAGGTTAAACCCCCGAGGCAAAGAGGAAAAAAGTTAAAGGGATTTTATTTCGAGTTATATAGGTAAAAGTAGTCTTACTTAAGCGTTATATCAGCTCCAGTCATGTTATCTAACCCACTGAGCTCAGCTGGATAAAGACCAACCTGCAGGACACCTAAAGTAACTAGTGCAAGAACCTTTAACTTTGATGGGGGGAAAAAAAGGCTAGTTTATGAATAATAACAATGTCTTAACATGAGAATTGAGCCGAACACAGTACGAGGTATTGGAAGTGTCGGTCTTTACACAGAACAAGATCTATCTGACTTTTTTCTTCTTTTTTTTTTTTTTTTCTTTTCGCGTTTAGCTGTGATGTCGAAGCATCTGTGATTGTCCCTGATTGACTGACAGGAAGAACAACTCCTCCACGGCGGGGAGAGAAGAGGGCGACGTGAATGTGTAATGCACTTTTCACCAAGACGTTGCGTATGCGTATTCAAATTGTGTTTGCAGGGAAGAGGAAACCAAATCAGGGCCGCGCATAAACTCCCTTTGATTGACTGTTGATGAATTCTTCAGAGATCACTGGAGGTAAAACGACCGGAGAAAAGCAAAAGGTTTTGATATTGACAGCTATCCAATAAAATTCATTCCTCAATCCGGAATTCCCTCCAGGTGGATAAACAAGGATTTCCACTGAGTGCTGCACTAATTAAATAAATAAAAACGCCAACGACGTTAGCTTTCCTTTTTTTTCTCCCTCCTCTGTGCGAATACATTTGCCACACCGCCACAACTCTGTCTGCTCCGGCTCCTCTTTCTCCTCTAAATGTGGCTGGATCTGCGCTGTACGATGAAATATTCATTACTCCACGGTATTTCCACGTCTGATTTACCCTGCGTCTTTCTCTCAAATATGAATCTTAAAACCTGTGTTGGGAATTTATTGGTTTTACATTTAAAACATGCTACGGTGCTCATTCCCCTGAGTGAAATTCTATTTTGTGATTTTTATGAAGATAAGAAGTGAACACAAAGGAACTAATTTGTGGCATGTGGAGCTCTGGGGAGTGGGATTTCATTTGGGGACTGAAATAGACTAAAAGCGCGTCTTGGTTCGGCTGTTTTTGGACGAATGTTGATGGAAAGAGAAATGTTGTGAGCGGGAAGAGAGTGGAAGTACAAAAACAAGCCCACCACCCCCTTCCAAAAAAAAAAAAAAAAAAAAAATAATAATAATAATAGAGGGACAAACTTGTGCACGTCCGTGGAATCTGGGATTGTTTTCTTGCTGCCGCTCGGCACAACAAGTTCTCATTGTTCTCGGAGTTACAATGTCTACTTGAGCTGAATGAATGCAGAGCATGACTCACTGGCATTTTAGTCGTACTCTATTAAAAGACTCTGGTACATGCTGAGACGTTGCGTAACATGACAGCCATTGTTGTTTCGTCAAGCCCGGGTGCAGCCGGGAGGGGCGAATCTCGCCACTGGGAGATTGAGAAAATAGCGCCATGCTGTGGTGGGATCCACCCAAAAAAAAAAAAAAAAACCCCAGCTTTTATTCAACCAAAAATTGGAATTGCTCTCTGATCTTTCGATTCGCCAAGACATAGCAGTGGACACACTCACTCCCAAAAGCAAGACCCTTGGAAATAAACCAAACAAGCATTTTTTTAGAGTTTTTGGTCGATTACATTTTTCAAAATCTTACGGCAGGCAATGCTTTAGGCCGTATGGTGACATTTGGTGCCAGCAAAAGTGGTCTGCATCTCCGTTTTAGAACCATTGTTAAAAAAATATTTTACGTAATGTTTACATAATGTTTCGCTTAAAGACGCATTGTTTGTGTGTTTTCATTTCAGAAAAAGTTTTCAAAACGATGTAGTTATCATGCCAGGTTGTTGTCGGTGCTGTTATTTGTTTTCGTAGTGAAACCACACACACAATACAAACAAGAAATATCTATAAACATTCACAATGGCGAGTACACAGACATATGCACAGACGACCAAGTTCAATTACGGTGACTCTCGTCTATAAAATAAAACTACCAAGTCAAAAAAGAATATGGCCATGCCACTCGAGAAGCTGCCATTATTGATTAGTGTCCATCATGTGCAGAAGATCTTTGTACTATGGCGCTGTGGTGCACATGCACAATAGCAGCAAATTCCTCCATTCCCATGAAGTTGGAACATTCTCTCAACCTTTTTGTACCATTCAAAAAAAAAAAAAAAAAAAAGTTTTTTCAGGG
>OMNM01038417.1:18563-33395 GCA_900302745.1 Parablennius parvicornis | reverse complement strand
GGGGGGGGGGTCCACCTCGGGATTTTTCTCACCATGTGTCACTGCATATGAAGGCTGATGTGTTTGGATACCTGAGTAACTGTACTGAGGAGGCAGCACGCAGCAGAGCCGCACGCCGAGGAGGAGCCATGTTGATATCCACACAACACAAGTAACGAGTCAACAGGAGTCATTTGTGCACTATGGGCATCAGACGTGGATGGTTGGTAACAGGAAGTGAAGGCAATGACAGCATGTGTGAGAAAAAAAATGGGAGTGAACAATCACCCTCTGGAGCTAAATGGGCCTTTTTTTTCCAGTGTCTACAGAACCATTTAATACTGATAGAATTTGAATTGCAGTGGCTTGATGGGAGATCAATCCTGCTTTTTTTTTTTTTTTCCAGCGTTCACATTGTTTCGGGGTAGAGACAGTTATGTGCCAACAGATGAGCTGCTGGTAGTGGCACTGCACCTTTTTGTGTTCAACAATAGAACGTTCTGTCTCAATTGCACATATACCGCTTGAAAAAATAAAATAAAAACACAAACACAGAAAGGCCACTAAATACATGGAAATACAGTAAATAACGGGACTTCCAGTGAGACACAGACAGTACCTCTGAAATGGAAGGAGAACCAAATCTCCTGAAAACGCTTCTGAGTAGCACGATATGACTTCGTTGACAAAGAAAAACGATGCATTAGTTGCAAAAAAAAAAAAAAAAAAAAAAGGTGACGATCTCAAGAGCAGGAGTAACAGTTTGAAGTCTGAGTTTGGGACTGTGAAAAGCTTCCGGTATTCCTTAATGGGAGTGCTTTAAGGAGTCCATCAGGTCCTGCTCAACAGATCCGTACAAGTCATGAAGGAAAGCAGACGGTAGCAGTTCAGCACATGGAAAGCCAAGTGGCACTGTACCTCATTGTATCGCTTCCTCCTCCAAACATGGGCTGTTGATTAGTTATGGGTTGCTTTTGTTTTGTTTTTTCCGCGGTTGCTCATTTGCCTCAAGTTACAATTCATTTGTTTCTTTTGTTCTCGTGTGTATTTCAAGCTTCCTGATTTTTTCTCACATTGCATACTTCTGTGTCCATTCCCTTGCTAATTTGTTGTACCTGTAAAAAAAAACAACACCACATGCAACATTTGTGAAGATGCTGCAACAACTTTCAAACCAATATCCGTATGAAATCAAGAAATGTGAAACTTCATGAGTTGCTGTACTCACTTTTCCCTGTCGGCCTTGTACGTATGCGCGATCTCTGGTACCAGGGGGTCGTCCGGGTTCGGATCACAAAGGAGAGAGCAAATGGACAATAATACTGTGGAAGGAAGAAAACATTAGAGAAGATCTGAAAAAAGAGAGAAAAAGTTTATTTTACAAACCTACAACAAGCACTAGAACACTAATGTGATTTTACGAGTAATATTTATAGGAATTTGTTACAAAATTGTGATTGCTTAAATACACTAATGAGTATATGAAGTGAGAATAACATGGTGTCAAAAAAAAAAAAACTTCATATAGCTGTTAGTCATGATTAAAGGATCTGATGAAACAAGACAGTCTGGATGCTGTTATTCAGCAGAAGGTCACAGAAACATATGCTAGATAAAAGCTATTATCACACTCCAGCAGTGTACCAGCACGACCTCCAGTGTGTAATCCAAAGCTTTATTTATGCTCTTCGTGAGATAAACAAACAAACATCACCATCTGTGTGTACGCTGCGTCCATTAGGTCTGCCGGTTCACCTGAAACTAACCCATATGAACCGGTCGCTGCAGTACCACCAGATGAGGAGGCACTGCTGCAGTGAGACGGAAACCAGAGTTTCTGGAAGAGCAGCAGAGTGACGCCTTGAGGTGTTGGAAGTTCTAACAGAGCGCCGCCACTGCTGCTCCTTTCTTAGAATCAGGATTACTTCTCCCTCCACTGCAGTCACTGTCGTACGTATTGTTTACTTTTACTTCTTCCACCAGAAAACTCGACTCTTCTGGTTGGATTTTGGCCAGTTTGTTATTTTAGAGCAACCCCCTGGTGAATAGACTGCAAAAGACAAGGAAGTGTGAAAAGAGGAATATTTTCACTGTTTTGATGCATCTTTAGAGAAAAAATGACTTTTTAGCCACTCCCAGCTGCATTGACTTGATTTACTTAAACTTGTAAAAGTATCAACGGGTGACCTTCTGCCACACCAACTTTCAATATCTGTTTAATATTATAGGTTGTTTTTTTTCAGTGTGACTAAAGTGTAACATGGTGATGAATCCAACGTCAGGATCTCTTTATTTAAAAAACCCCCAAAAAAACGGGCGCACAACTATTGCTCAACACTCTGTGATTTGTTTTATTAAGTGCAAAAGTCAAATCTGGTCAGTGGCTAACGTGTAGAAGTAAAGAAGTTGATTTTGGCACAATTTCCCTCAACATAAAGACTCTTTATGAGAAACTCCATTTCAGCTTTTTATGTCAGGCTTTCTGACGCCCCCACAGCAATTCTTTGTTTTTGAATATGTTAGTCAAAAAGACTATTTTCCACTATGTTTAGAAGGTAAGGAAGCACATACGGAACATTTTCTTTGATTTGGACCTGTCCGATCTGATATGACGTACAACCTTACCTTTAGATACTGTGAGTGCAGGGGACCATTGTGATCTCAGGATGTCCAGACAAATACTTCCATTGCTGTTGATATTTGGGTGGTAAATTTTTGTTGTAAATGCAACCTGCAGCAAAACATGACAAGAACATTTCAATCTTTATAAATAACAGAAAACTGATTGACAAGTTGGTTTGGTTGAGTTAAAATTGTGTGTTGTGTAACACACACACAGAACCTTTACTCACTTTGGGTGGTTTGAATGGGTAATCTGTAGGGAAGTGAATGGTGAGAAAAAACACTCCACTCTGATAAGGGCTGTCACTCTGTTGGGAGTAAAAATAGAAACAAGTTCAGTGTGTTGTCAGCAGCTTTCATTTTTATATTTTATATTGTCGCCTGGATATATTATTGCTACCTACCGGACCCATTATTGTAGCCTGCCAGTGAAACACTAAAGAGAAAATTACATGGTTATTCATCAAATATATTGAGTTTAATTCATGAAAGGACAATGTCACTTTAAAGATGTTACTCTGAAATTATACTCATACATCACAAAGAAGCATTGCACTTACAATCCTCTCCGACTGGCCCAGCAGAGCACTGAGCAGGAGGGTCCCTCTGCAGGTCTGACAGTTCCTACAAGCACAAAAATCACATTACAAAACTTTTAGAAATTAGCTTGTAGCTTTTTTTTCTTTTCTTTTAAAACGTACATTGATGTGACGCTAATGCGGTACGAGTACTCTAAAAACATGCTCATGTTACAGGACTGATACAACTGAGATGAAATAATAGACAGGATATATATTCAAAACTATTTGCCTTGTTTTGTGAAACAGATGACTGTAAACAACATCAGCCTCTTCAACATCACAGGGTAACAAAGTTATAACTTTTCTGTCTAAATCTGCATTCTGGCAGGTTTAACCTCAAATCTGATATAATCTCTAGTATGTGTTGTATGTTCGGTTTAAAACAAAGATGATGAACAATTGTGATTCATTCAGTCTGATAAGGATTTTTGTTAAAAAAATCTAATAAAATAGAGAACTCTGGTAATTCCCAACATTGCAAGCCTCAATCAACAAACTTTTCTCTGCCTGAATCAAAGTAAGACTACGTCTTTGTAGTATGAATTGTTTGTCTAAACTTATTGTTTATCTGAACTTACTGATCGTGTCCATGTTCTAAAACATAAATAGAAGCTGTTGTCATTTTGCTTGTGATATAGGGCTCTACCACCAATAAGGTTTCATTTAGAAGGTGTTTTAAGCATCAGTTAATCCTGAAATTCAACATGACATTTTGAATAAAGATCAAATGACGGCCAAAGTGACCTGAATACATTTTCTGTGGTCGTGATAATACATAACAATATGTGTATCTAGGATTCAAAATACCAGCATAATTAATAAAATAAACACAATACAATAGGAGAGAGTATTAGATCGGATGCACTAACAAATACACTAAAAATGACCCCTATTGCAGCAAATATCAAACAACTCCAGACAGCAGATGTCAAAATAGAATTAAAGCAGGTTATTTAACATCCATTGAAAGAAAGTCTATCTATTCTGTTATATAAATACACACCATGGCCTGCTCCAGTGCCCCATTTGCCATTCCTTATATGGCAACACTGACACTAGGGTTCAATTTTGGCAACCATCAAGCAGCTGTCATTCAGCCACTAAACACAGAGTCAGCCTGAAGCCACCGACCACCGGGATAAAGGAAACTGACAGCCGAATAATTTAGGAGCAAATCCTGATCGTGCCAACCAATCAAACCTAACTGACGCTTGCAGGAAAACTGCTATCCAAAACACTGCTCTGCGAATTTACTCTCTCCTCCACCTGCAATCACATTTAAAGACGAGATTTCACACAAAAATTTCAAATATTCAGTCCAGATAACACGTAAATGTTGAAATCACGGCGTCGTGATGACATTATTGGCAGCAGTGCACCAACAGGGCCAACAGTGAGTTAGCTCGTCTTTGTCTGTGAATTATTTTGAGAAGAACCGCACAAAACAAAGCTACAGAGGGTTAATTCGACCTGCTGAAAATACTACACACTCCGCTGCCTTCGAAGAGGGCGGCACACTTGGAAAAAGACACCCGTTGATAGGCGATTCCGACACATGAAGAAAATATACACTCACCTTCTGAATTCTTTTCAACGCCATTGCTCCAATGGCTATGCTAGGTAGCCTGTCAGCTAAGTGTTAGCACTTCACACATACAATTTAGCTTCTGTGGTCGCGTACTCTCCACTCTCACTTCACGTAAACTCAGGAAATCACGACTGGCATGTAGCAGACTTGGGGCTTTTGGTTTCTAGTACAACAGGTCTGCTAGTTATGCGCTATTTGTTGGTCTTTCTTCTGCTGCTTCTCTCCTCTCATCCGCACTCCTCTCGGTGCCTGACAAACGGGATTTGGAAACATCGCGAGATTTCACAGACACGAAGCAACAACTTGGACTTCCTTCAACTTCCATGAGTGTAGTTCCTAAAAATGTTTTTAAATTCTTAAATATACCACAATTATACCACTATGTGATTCAACCACATGTAGTGAAGTGTTCAAAAAGCCCTGTTTTTTAATTAATGAGGCAAAATGAATGCCAATGCCTTTATTAAATAATTTGATAACATTATTATTATTATTATTAGTTCACTCACCGCAAAGCCTGTACATATTAATAATGACATTGAATATCCTTCATTTATTTTAACCTATTCCATAGTTAAGTTTTTTTCTATTTATTCTTTGTGTTCTAGTCTGTGTAGAACAACACAGAAGAATTTCCCTTTGGGAATATTAAAACATTTCTGTTCTATTCTGTTCTATTCTATTCTATCTTTGTAATATCTATGTCATTATAATGGAAAGCTATTTAGTGTGAACCCCGTTCAAGGTGAATTTACGAATAACTTCATAAACATTATTATTATAAATACTGATTTTCATAAATGAAAAGTTTTTACATTCTGTTCATTCATTTAGATCACCATCACAATCAACCTAATCTAATCAATTGATAGTCTTATTTGATATTTTTAACATTGTAATATTGTCAATTATAATTAGAATAATTATAATTGTATTCTGTAAACTGTCATAACATTCTTTCAAAAGTATTTCTGTTATATTGTATTGTATTGTATTGTATTCCCAAAAGCTAAAGTGTTTGTTGTGTAAAATCTCTCATGTAAAATCTGTTATTCTTTTAGTATGATAATATAATATATACAATTTAATATAACTTTGAAATGTTTCATTTGCTCTGAAGATAAGACAAAAGCATTTAGTGTGCACCCTGTTCAAGGTGAATTTCAAATACCTTTTTAGATATTCATAAATAAAACATAACATTTTTTATCACTCTATTTCACGAGATCGCCGTTATCATTATCTCAATGTGGGTTATCATGACTTTGACACCAACCATCAGTCAAAACGGGGCCTTAAATATGATCTGTACACACTGTAAACTTCACCACAATTGACTGAGACCAGGTGTCCACAAGATGTCACTATTTGAAAAGAGCAAAAGCGCCCACAAATACAGCCAGAGTATATTATGCAGTAGCTACAGGTTTCTTCTGAAACGTGCTTTTATAAGGTAGCAAATGTAAATATCAATATGAATTAATAACACAGTAATCGAATGATGAATTCGCATTTACATTTTTGCTGTCAAATGGTTTGTTGTTTTTTTTTTTTTTCCCTCAAGTGCAGAAGTGTACAACAATGGTTCACCTAAGTACAATGGAGCTAAACACGTGTATTATTTACACACACTCATAAAGAATAGAGAAAAAAGACTATAGAATTGTTCATTCAATACTCAACCACTGTCAAGGCATATTCATCTGAGTCAGCTGCGTGCTCCGGTTTCTGCGCAGCCTTGTCTCGCAAAGCCTCATGAGCTTCCCTTTATATGTCTTAAACAAGGGTGAAAAAAGAGCTCTCATTATTTTAGTGAGTATGTATGAATGGGTCGCAGTGTTCATTCTTCTTAAATGGCTGATTCAGTGTCAGGTTGAGGATCCTATCGTCAATGTGACACTGAGAGGGACCATTTTCTTTTGGAAAACTGAAGATTCCTTCAGATAATATCTTATTGTTTGCTCATCTCTGTGCTCTCAATGACCTGCCTGTCCTCAGGGCTTGCCTGTAATCAGATTCAGCAGGCAGCAGAGGTAGCAGTTTGAATCTTGTGCAGCAGGGGCCTTGTGTTCTGAGTTTGTCTACTTGGAGAGGCCATTTATCAGCATGAGGTTTTCAGACACAGTCAAGCCCACACTTTGTTGGCTTGAAGCCTCGGTTCACAAAGCCTCCCACGGTCAACCTACAGTAGCTTCCTCTGAAATCTCAAATCACATTGATTTGCCTGCTACTGTGTACTTTAAACCTTTAGGGGCCGGGGCAGACAGAGACAGTAGGTCTCCTGTTTACGTGGTGTATGCCACTTTGTAAAAGTTCAAAGTAATAAGCCACACATGTCGTTTTGATAAGGCAACACATCACTGAACTACAAGGGGGGGAGGGGGATTTCCCATCTGTATCTAAAAGTTGAGTTTTTAGTTACACGACTTGTGCCCCAAGTTCCAATTTGATGTATGACCCAAGGTGTGAATGTGTCAGACCTGAGATGATATGGGTGGGGGAAGGAGCTTAGTTGACCCGTCTCATGAGGAATATAGCCTTAGTGCTGTTATTTGAAACCATGGACTCAGCAGACTCCAGCGATCTGTCTTTTTGGTCACATGAATCATCATCAGTAGAAGTTCAATTGTATAACAGAACACATTCTGCTTGTTGTGGCAATTACACCACGTATCATTTTAAGTATGTTACTCTCAATGGCACTTTTCCCATGGTTGCCATGACAAAGCATATATGCTCACTGTAATTTTCAAAATTAACTTAAATGGGTCTTGCTAATGTCTAAATTATCCAATAAAAGCACGACCAATTAATGCTGAGCACAAGCCGGACTCACAGTCCCCAGAGGTGTTCTACCTTCAGCCAGTCTATTAGCTTTCTGAAGGCTCTCTTATGGAACAAAGATCCATTGTTCCCACATACTAAGAGATATTTGTTCACTCCTTGTATCAATGGTCTTGATTTGATTATACACTCAGGCAATATGTGCAAGCAGTGCTCATGTTTGCAGTGATGTCAGCATTCTGCACAATCAAATAATTCTTCAGCTAAGCAACTGGAAAAAGGGTCATTATGTCTGGAGCAATCAGTGTTTCATGGCTCATTTCCTTAGCTGTGATTTGATTTTGCTTGTCAGTGTTGAGGTGGCCTTTGACCTGGAAAGTCTGAATTATGTCTCAAATCTGTCCTTGGCTTTTGCTGGTATCAGTATCTATGCTTTTTCATGACTTGGATCAATGCATATATCATAGAAGCTGCTGTATTGTCTTTTTCTTGGACTTTCAAATATGGTATATGTTTTCTTTCCTTATTTACATAAAAGAACATTTATAGCTTTAAAGTTGTAATTTCAAAGGATAGTGAACATTCAAAGCAAGGCCATAGGACTATGCAATATCAATTTAATTAAAGTTGACATGTACAAGGACGGGAAAAATAAGTATTTAATTTAGTAATTTCAGGAGGTGAGAATCTTTAAATCAAGAGAGAGAAAGTTGTTTACTAAATGACAGATTTTAGGCTCTTCATTCCTTGTATAATGTTTTAACTGTGGCAGAAGTATGAAAATAATTTTGAAGAGTAACTTTGTTGTGTAGAAAATCTTTAAAAGCACCTTCTCATATTTATCATGTGTTTAGAATGTGGCAGGGGACAATAATTTGAAAAATGAAGCAAGTGAAACATGGAAGATCGGTGTTTGAGAAATGCATTAGGTAGGTGGAAATAAGAAAGTGGAATCACTGTTAAATTGTTCAGTTCCTTGTCCAAGTATTTTTTTCCTTTCTAAACCCCGTAAAAATAATGATCACCAAATTATATTACGATTATCGGGCCCGTGTTCTCATGTGCCTTCTGTTAGATTCAGTAAGAATCACTTATTGACTTATTACCCAAAATGATTTGTGATTTTTTTTTTAATTCCCCTCTGATTGTTATGATTTAATACCTCCCCAGGGTAAGTAACAGAAATGATCTCAGATCCAGTCCCCTATGAATATCCCCTCTGATCCATCCTTATCAGATGTACATCATGTGGAGCACAGACACAAACCACACATATAGTCATAAAGTACAAGTAATCCATTGGGGTTAAGCACTTATAGAGCAATCCCAGGAGCCCTGTGTCTCTGTGTTGCACCACACTTCTGGCACGCTGATTGACAGCTCTGGAAACTGTTTAACTGTGCTCCTCTTACAATGAGGAGTCTCTAGAGCCGAGGTAATAACCAGTCTGAAGTGTTGACTAATGCCATTTAGCAGTGACTCTGCTTAATCGAATGCATTCCAGCTGTTTGAGTTCTGATGATAAATTCAGGTTTTCCCAGTTTGCTGAGCTTCCTTAAGAGACAAAGAAGGGATTTCCTTTGAAACAGACAGGCAGTGGCAGCACCAACAAATGGTTTGGTGCTGTTATCAAATAGAAAGTCCGACTAAATATAAACTTATCTGCACCCTGAGCCTGTGCAAAAATGAAGGAGGAAACGAAGACTGGTGGCGTCACTGCGAGTCACAGTGCAACATTTGTAGGCTTGATTTGTATGACAAAGATATGATTCAAGAAACACAAAGTATTTCTACACTTGAAGTGTGTTGCAATGTTTTGTGACCTAAGTGAAGTTGAAATATCTCACTTATCTTTTGTCCTTTTGCAAGCATAAGGAGACCAACTCACACACACACACCCTTTCTGCAGGGGATACGGGATATTTGAGTGCGGCTGCTGCTTCATGGGGTTCAGCTCTTAAAGCAGCCACCTGTTGTAGGACAGGATTTTACTGTGCAGAGGTGTGTAGTTAGCGTCTGTAATTGTGTGTGAAAGTAAGTGACTGGGACATGGGGGGCTGTCCATCCTGCTGCACAATAAACAGTTTGTTTCCCAGGAGCACCCCTCATGTTCCTGTTGTTGGCTCCATCGCCGCTCACTGGGAAACGTCCTGGCCTCTATTGTCCGGCAGGTCAGAGGTCACAGGATGCTCCTAAAGGCCCAAAAGGGGAGGTAAGAGGTTGGATAGTGGAGCTTGATAAAGAACTCCTGACACTCACACACAAACACCCCTTAAAAAACACAACGCTGAAATCGCCTGTTCTTCTTCCTTCTGTCGTCACATTGTTTTTCATTTTGAATTCCCGTCATTATCAAGAGTTTCGGGAAATGAAATCAGGACAAAGCTTCGACTGACTATTTCATATTGAGGGTCCTTGTTGCCTGTTTAGTGCTCTGTTCCTTATCTGCGTTCTTTGCATATCCTAAATGGACTCAAGAACTCCCATTTGATTAGAGGAAATCCAATCTAAGATGCTAACACTGAGAAAGGCAAATATTCAAGAATGAAGAACTGTTGTTGTGTTTCTATCACACATATCTAACAACGTTAAACCTTATAAACAGCCTGCTGACTGTAACGTGCTGCGTTAACCCACTTTTAAATACAATATCATAAAAGAAAGTGGATAAAAACGCTTTTTGCAGTCTAATGATATAAACATATATATGTTATAACAAAGAATAAAGACTCACTTAAAAAAATACAAATTAAACAATCACAATGATGCTTGAAAGGAAACAGCGTAAAGTACAAACTGACAGCAGGAGCTGAGCCGTGTGTCTGTTTTTGTAGCTGTATCAAACACTCTTCAAGCAATATTTCCTATAGAGTTTATTTTTAAGGGGTTTTGAACAGTAATCAAATTTTTTTACTAGATGCTGAAGAAAAAGAAGAGTTGTAGGGATTGTAGCTGACCTGCCTGTGCCTCAGTGTACTGGAGCAATGGGATGAGTAGACATTCTATTCCCGGGACACTCACAGGGGCACATTCATCTTTTTTATGGAGAAAGAATCGCCGATGCTTTGAGCAATATTCCAGATGATTGTTGCATGGCATTTTTGTTTGCTTGTCTTTCTCTTGTTTTCTGTTATTTTCTACTTGTATATGTATTTCACTTACAACGAAAAGCTGGTTAACTTTCATACCTGCGGTTCCCGCATTGATATTTTGGATTTTCATGCTTGTGTATTATGTAGTATTTGAACTATTGCTGTACTTAACAGTAAAAGAAAAAAAAAAGCATGATTTCCAAATCTTTGAATTATAAGTTGGACCTTTTCAGAACTTCCTTGTACTTTTGTATTGACAAATGTATTGTTATATGATAGATGAATGTACTGGCTTACTGTTCTCAGTGATAAACTATGACAGTAGTCGGCCTACCTTCTTGCTTTCAAACTAAGATTATTTCCAGATATTATACTCAATCCTAAACAATGTGTGAGTTTTGATTCTTGAGACTGAAGGATCATTGGAATATATGAGTTTCACTCTTTGTGGGTCAAAACTTTATTTGGAAAACATCCTTGCTTGTTCAGAACTTAAGTCGAAAACGTTCATCACACTTCATAACAAAACACACTATTAATCCCACACAGAGAAAATCGTCATATTTCTGGTATTCCATTGTTAGTTTCTTAGTAATTTTTTTTACTCATACTTGTAGCATCTGATGCAAACTGAGACACTTATAAAGGTAATGTGAGATACAAAAGACACAGCACATGGCTGTAGTCCATTTTCAACCACAGGCAATTATTAATATAATGCTCATAGTTTAAGTTACATGTTTTGAATCTTCCTCGGGGCCTGACCCTCACCTCGCCTTGCCCTGTCATATCAGGTTAGGGCTTTTGCTGGAACAGGGACGTGACAGCTGGAAATGGTTTGAGGCTCTCTGGATAGTTTGTTTTCAGAGCACGCTGCAGGACTGGATGAGAGACACTTGTAGGTTAGCCTTTGGCTGCAGTGCTTATGTTCCTCGTGGTGATAAAACTGTTACTGTGAATGATATCAGTGCAAAAAACCTGCACTGCAGCATATTTAGTTAGTTCTCAGTGTTCCCTACAAATATGACAAGCGGATTTGAGCTATCCAGGTATCCCAATAATGTGTCAATATGTGAGTTAATTGGCCTCCTCTGTGATTTGAGCACTTTGACCTGTTGGGGATTCATTTCCTGGCTTGTTGTGTTTCTAAGTCTGCAACTGGCGTTCTGGCATAATTTGCGTTCTCACTTCTCAATCCTTCTCAGATGGTAGGGTGCTTTTCCTTTCTTTATGACCAAATAAATCTGACTGGTGCCAAAGAAAAAAAAATGAGATTAAAATTCCCTGATCGCTGTCTTGAGGAGCCCAGCTGCACCGCACTGCTTGTTTTCCACAGCACACAGTGCAGCTGCAGAGGCAAGCGTGGAGATATAGAGAGGTGGGCCAAAGCAAAACAGAAATTACTTATTTTTACTGGCACGTACCTTCTCATTCGCTGAGTGATAATTGTATTGTGAAATTAGAAAGCAAGAAAAACAGTCTGGTGAAGATAATTGTAACATAGTTACACATTCTTTTCTATTTCAAGGTGGTTTCCCTCACTCTGAGGACCTTTTTCCTTTTACAGTAGCCATGCTTTTTATTACAACTATACTCTTGTTATTCAACACAGCCTATTTCAAAAGACATGCTAAACAAGCCGGACTGTGAAATGCGTGAGTGGCAGGACAAATAGACACTATTGACAGAATGCAAAAAATGTTAATAAGATAGTTGGATTGTAGATGATGTAAAACCTGCAGAGAATCACACAATGGTTTAGCTCATGCTGGAGTTATTTAACAGACACACCATTTTAACAGTTAAACAGATAAACACTTAATTTCCTACTGCAAGGAGAGAAAGAGACGTGTCGATTGGACTGAGAGATAACACAAGAAGAAATGTAGTGCAGCAGGTAAGACATGTCAGGGAGTAATATTATCCGGGCAGTTCAGGTGATTCTCTGTAAATGCTGAGTGAATGTAAATGAGCATGACTGCCCAGCAGGTTTATGGAGGCTCACTCTCTCTCAGTTGAATGCGATCGCTCAATGCCGGCCCCTGACCTTGGATCAAAGTTTGCTGAAGAAGGCGGTGAGCAGGGTTGTGCTCTTTGTTTAATTATCGAACATTCAATCCAATGCCATTTCTTTGCTTTTTTCACAGGCAGTCCTCCGTGATCATATTAATTTTCAGCTCTCAGAGCTTGGATGCGTCTGATCATCATGACTCAGTTCCCCTCCAACAGCACACGGTTAGGACATCAATTCAGCAACAGCAAAACATGCCACCAATTTTACCTTGTGGATTAATAACAGCATTCAAAATGCCAGGAAAATACATCTGTCCTATTCTCTCAAACTATTTTCTCTCTCACACAGTTCAATAACATGAGCACCTTTTGTCAACGAATTAACATCAGTCGCCTAACAAGTGATCTTATATTCGTATCACAGGGTGAATCCAAACCAGCACTGACATAAACAACTTACATAACATTTCTGATCATCTCCATTACTAATTGGGTCTCCTTTAAAATGAATGTGAATATGTACAAAAGTAGCTTTGTCTTCACTGACTACTCTCTCTCTCTCCCTCTCTCTATTTCTCGCACACACGCACACGCAAGCAAAACCAGCTGTTGAGATTCAAGTGTGAGGCAACCAGGAGCAGAAGGTTGTGCAGTAAGACCATGGAGGAGAGATTTACAGGCCCATACATAAAGATGATGGTTTCCAGGCTCACTGCATTACTCTGACAGATTGTGTGCCGGACATGGTGATTGTAGTGGTAGTAAAAAAAAAAAGAAGAAAAAAAAAGAACCCAACAGACAACAATAATAATAGGAAATGCATGTGAAAAAGAAAATGTCCGTGCACACTGGGAATAACGTTATCTTCTCTTGTGGATACTCGCTGACAAAAACCAGCAAGGACGCTAAAAATATGCAAAAGACTTGTGGTGCAGTTTCCCAAGGCCAGAGAAAGGAAATAGACTGACAGTTTCTCCCTGACCCCTTTACTACCCCCCTGTAACCTCCTAACAACCCCCACGGGGGATCCTGTCTCTATGTGTAAAACAGACAGTCAAAAAGCATCCTGGAAACTTTAGAGCCACGAAAACAAGGGGACGTGAGGAAGTCCAATAAGCTTGTATGTAGAGGGCTCAGTCGGGAGATAATCTGGAGGCCACACAGACCAGGCGCCAAGCCTATAGAGCCTAAAAGCTCCGCGGCGCAGCACAGCAGCGTGGTCATTGTTGTCTTTGGAAAGTAAGCAGCTCCAGTGAGGCCAGTGGTGTGAAAGCCACCTCTTTTCTTGAGTGTCTGCTCCAGAGCCCGTTGTTGACATACAGGGCAGGTGCAGCTGCTCTCCACAACTACATCGAGTAGAACCCCCTCTACATGCACACAAACACACACACATGCACACACGCACACACGCACACACACACACACACACACACACACACACTGCTAACATACACACAAGAGCTTGGATGTCACAAGACGGGGTTATATGAACAAAGACAAATCTACCATTTTCTTTAATATCTCTGCAACAATCAGCGAGGGGCTGCTGAGTTAACACAGGGCCCACAGAGATGAAAACAATGGCTGGATTCTTCTGGCTTGAAGATGGCTATGGGAAATGGCAGGGATGCCAAGGCTGATAAGTGACTGAGGGGCTCAAGTTACTTCCAGCTGTCTGCTGCCATGCATGCCTGTGTGGAACGTATGGTTCACACATAATGCAAACCATTTCATTTGCGTAATGCTCGTAAAAAAATCTGGCGGACATATTAAATAAAGTCAACAGCCTCTCACTTGGGCAGGGTTTACATCACGGGAACTAATCTCCAGCCCTCCGAGGAGTAACGCAATGCATCCTCAGCTGAGAAAACATAGACGGTAAAAGACTACGACCTTGTGAGTGATAATGTGAACTGAATCAATGAAACTAGGGAATATCAGAGAACCTGGAGCAGCATCTGGA
Source organism: Parablennius parvicornis (assembly GCA_900302745.1). Classification (NCBI taxonomy): domain Eukaryota; kingdom Metazoa; phylum Chordata; class Actinopteri; order Blenniiformes; family Blenniidae; genus Parablennius; species Parablennius parvicornis. The sequence continues at coordinate 18,773 of OMNM01038417.1, read as the reverse complement.
AAAAGTCTGACTCGGGCTTTGCAGACATTCGTAGTAATTACATTGTGGAGCTGTACGTTGTAAACAGTGTCCGTGAGGACCTGTTGGCATTGTTGGCAGTACTTCTTTTTTCCCCCGTCAGCCATAAAACCCAGCTTTCCATATAGACACAACAAAATTAAAAAAAAAAAAAAAAAAAAAAAAAAATTTTTTTTTTTTTATTAAAATTTG
>OMNM01038414.1:9400-33907 GCA_900302745.1 Parablennius parvicornis | reverse complement strand
TTTTTCCAGTATAAATGGCTTCTGCCGCTCAGTGTTATTCACAGTTTATGGCAGTAATAGACGTGTTAATTGTCCTCCACTGCTATTAGCATCCAAACTAAAATTAGCTGCTCCATCATGCTTGAAAAGCATTAAGGCTTAATAGAAGTCATTTATAAAGGAAGTTAGCATTCCCTCACAGGACGGAGACAATTAGTCTAAGAGTACTGAGTAGTCTTTAAAATGTTTGCTTTTGCAAATCTGAGGTGCTTTTTAGTGTCTTAAGCTCATAATGAGGACTGTTTTTTTCTTGGTACCTATTAAAAGCCAACAATTATCAAGTTTCAAAATGTTTAATTTTCATCTGTTCCACTTAAGAGTTATCTCACACTTTAAGTGTATAATTTTTTTCGACTTGGCATTTCAACATATCAGATTTTTAAAAGAGAATACGTATAATTAAGCTGTTACTTCAATTTTTCTCAATCAGTGGTTTACTGAACAAGATTCTGACATAGTTTTCAGTTAGTTTTTTTTTTATCATCTTCTGTCATCCATCCATCTAGCCATCCATCATCCATCCATTGATCTATCAATCCATCAAATCCATCCATCCATCAATCTGTCAATCTATCCATCATCCATTGATCGATCCATCAATCCATCCATCATCTATTAACAACAGTAAATGGCTGTGTGGTGTCGTAGGAGATTTGTCTCATCTTGTTTTGAAAGCACCAGGTGAGGATGCAAACAGTCCAGATAATCCAAACATGATGAGACGATTCACATTTTATTTTGTAGCGAGAATTTGTTGTCTAGTTTGATTCTAGCTGTGTAAAACTGTCATTGTTTTTCTCTTAGCAAGCAAAGTAAATATGAAAGTCACAGTAAATATATAACCTTAAGTATACACACTCCCCAAAGGACCTTCCTGACCAAATCCAACCTGCAAGAGGCTCCGATCCGGCGAAACTACCAAGCAAATTGTAGGAAACATTGATTTTATTTTATTTTTTCAAACTAATTTCTTAAGAGTCGCAGACACAAGACACTGAGACCTGAGCTGAGATATCGAATATTAAAGAATCTCCAAATCACGGACATCGCTCATCCTCTCTTGAGGACCACTGTCATTGACTGGCCAGAGCAGGAAAAAATTTAAGTCACTCTTTGACCCAAAGTTGGCTTCACTGCTTCAGGCTGAGTGCAGAGTTATTCATAATTACAGTATATTTCTCCCTCTGAAGTCTTAATAAAATGCTCCTCAGGAAAACGAAACTGAAGTCCACAAACACGTGGAGCAGCTGTCAGCGACAGATGGATGCGTTTTGTTTCTTTTGATGGACACCGGGGAGCCGCAGACTTAGTTTACACCCAATTTGCTGCGGCCTGGAAGCAGCAGGTCGTCTCCATTAGCGCGGACTTCTGGGCTGTTCAAACGCACCCCCGATCGATTGCAGATGTGTTTCCGTGCTTCAAATAAGGTCTCCGCATGAGCAGACATCTGCAGTAAGCTGCTAGTCACCAGTTCCTCCCAACAGTCGCAGGAAATGGGGTCTGGGCTGTCAGGCGATCTCAGGTTCAAATGTTATTTCTAACATGTATTTTTGCATCCAGTACTCAGAAATCCAAACCAAACATCTGTGCATAAACCTCAGTTATGACACCTGAACGCCTCTGGGTAATTTTATGGGTGAAGGGCCACAACAGTAATCTCAGAGCACTTATCGACAGGATTACACCACTAAGAGCGTGCCCTAGATTCATGATTAAGCACCACAATTATAGTTAAAAGAAAACTTTGGGGGAAATCAGAGGTAAATGGAAATTTTCTTGATATAGTGGTTTTTAGCATCTTTCATAACAAATAGTGGATTACTTTGAGGGTATTCTACTACTTTTCTCACATTTCGAAATAAAGAAAAAACTTATAAAACGATGTGGTTGTCTGGGGTGCCGCTTCACGATGCTTCTGAGTTTTTATGTCTGTCTAAAATTAGAAGTGGATTAAAAATTCCAACATTAGAAGCACTAGGTCAGTGTCTCTGAAGTCAATGTAGCGACACAACTTTGTTTTTTAACTGGAATCAGCTTCTGTAGTTTATTTTCCTTCCGCTTTACCCTTTCAACCAATCACAGCAAAACACAGTTGAAAAAGGTTTCAGGGTCATTGGTGATTGGTCGAGGACTGACTGATTGACAGGGGTAATGATGAAGCTGAATATGCTTTTCTCCTCTAACTTACAGATTATAGAGCATCTTCCTCCTCTAACTATTGAAAATTAATCCGAATTTCATGAGCGAATCAGTCAAACCGAGCCACACAGTGCAGACATATCAAAGCTACAATCCAATAAATATCAATACTATAGCTAGGAAGTAAGTAAAAAATCGTTTTTTTTTGTTTTTTTTAACTGAATTACTTTTTAATTTGTTGTCTTTTTGCATAAGAAGCTAAGATTAACCACCTACTTTCAGTTACTTGCAGTTTGGAACTACTTCAGCGTTTGCTCTGAACTTTTTGTATTTGGTGTTATATAACACAGATCATGTCGGCTGCAATAAACTCACCCTTGGTAATTTCCATACACCCGGATCCTGATCCAGAACGAGAAGCTGTTTTATCACGTTGATATAATGAATTCAAAAAAGCTCAGTCATTTGAAAGACTAACTGATACAGGCCTCCTACCAAAATAAAACACAGCCCCATAAATCCTTGGTACAAGCCACTTATTAAAATCTAGAATTACTCAAGTATTCGGGCGCATGCACACACACGCACACACACACACCCTCAGTGGGGATCGCAGCCTGCATGTCTCTAGGCCACAACTGATTCAAAATCTACTGTCCTAGCCGGGAATTGAACCCTGGCCTCCCGTATTATCGGAGCACAGACGGAGAATCTCCACAGAGCTCTGGCTGTGAATCTAAATGCTGTGTGCTGAAGGTCAGCACTTCTTCACAGTCCACAGCTCACAACCCGGGTCTTAACAGATGAAGAATCAGTCCATTTACTCTCTAAGACTGTCCGTTCAGCCACTTTAAGAGAAATCAATGTACTTGAGCCCCGCGGAGAGCGGAGCTCTGTGCTCGCTGCGGCTCTGACCTACAAAAGACTATTCCACGACCGATGGAGGCTTCGCTCGCGTTTACGTCCTCTGTGCTTTTGTGTGCATGCTTGTGTGTTTCTATACATGTGACGAGGAAGCACAGGGAGGCAGTCACAGGGTCACGAGGAGGAGAGGAGCTCTGACAGACAAGTGGTCAAAACTAGCAAAGGACAAATATTTAGTTACCTTGCTTAAGTAGAATTTATAAGTATCCATAATTTACTGGAGTAAAGTCAATTTTCCAGTCTGCTTTTTACTTCTACTCCTGACATTTTCACGCACTGTTTGCGTTTTAGTTTCAGAAAGATCGATATCAATGAAACCGGTTTCGTTTTTTATTCAGATCAGAAAGAAAATTTGTGTAATCTCAGGTCACTATTCTCTGGATAAAAGGTTGCGAGGCTCTGTCCTGTAATCCAAAGCATAAAGCAACATTATGTCCTCTCTGTGCTTTGCTGTTTGGACGTAGGATGATGAATTTAGACTCACATCTACACAAGTTCTCTATTTCATTTTTATAGTCCTGCACAGCTCAAAAGTGTGTATCACCTGCAGTCATGCAGGATTAACAGTATATTGTGTAATAGTTGTTCCTGCTATTTGTATTACAGGTGGATTTGACTGTATTTACATTCAGGTTAAAGACTTAGAATCTTCTACACTGAAGATGCCTGAACCCTAAGTACTTATAATAAACTAATTAATGGACCAACATCTCGTCCATTTGCATATTTCTTCTTCATATTTTTTTTTAATCTCCTGCATGAAGGTTTCCACTCCTTCAATTTGCATTTTAATGATTTGATGCTGTTTTCCTTTTCTTTTATGTATTTTAATTCATTATGTAAATCAGTGTTTTTGTGTTTGAAATTATCTTTACAAATAAAGTATGTTTGCATTGCCATTACTTCAGAAGAGATTAAGAAAAAAGGGGGTCGTTGAAATAAAACTAAACCCACATTTAAGTAAAGCTGCAAATAGCTTTGATTTACAGAAGACTCATTAATGGTTTTCCACCAACAAAAACCAACACTGAACGACAATATCAGAGAGAAATAAGAGATTTGGACCATTACCATCCAGACATCTCCAGGAAGTTATCCAGTGCGGTTCACTTGTTAGGAGAAAGTTATGACATTAAAAAAGTCGTAAGACATTAGATTTCTTCATTGTTAAAAACTGAGATTTTTGTAGTGCAGCTACTGAATGTGTATCTTCCTGCGTGTTGAAGGGTTTGATTCCCTACAATCCAATGAGAAGCTCAATAATCGGGATTTGGGAGTGTAGAGGCACGTACCTGCTCAGAGTGTCGTCCGGGTCATCCGGGTGTGTTTTTAACGCGCAGCCACTGTTCCAAGACATGATGAAACTACATTTTCTCCGGGCAGTAACAGCAAGATGAGCATCTCTTTGGATTATTACTGTCCTCTCTTTTCGACACCTCTCCTGGTTTTCCAAACCGCATCTTCGCCTCGACAAGTTTCTCTGGGTTGAAACAGTCGTGAGAAATTTGTTCGGACCTGAGATTTATGGGGGGCCTATAACTCTCGGTTTGTGCCTGCAGAAACCACAGATAAGTTCAATCCAGTTCAATTCAGTTTAATTCAATTCAATATTTATAGCACCAATAACAAAATAGTCTTTTCAAGGTACTCTCACAGAGAAACAATTTGACAGGAACAAACAGTGAAGGAGCAGGAGCATAGATCTATATAACCCGGAGTTATATAGAAATCTATGAGCAGGAGTCAACCTCTATTGTCTTCTATATAGTCTTGTGGTTGCTTTTTTTTTTTGTTAATTTGGTGAGTAACAGCGCCACTAAAGGCCTGGTATATGTACTTACATGCCCTTAGGCATCGTTTTGAGCCCTGTACATAGTGACATGTGAATGGAATTTTCTTTGAGATGGTTTTGGCTCGGGTGGACATGGCCTGAACCTACAGCAATGCTCCAAGGTGTCCTGAACCAGCCCCAACTATAAGCTTTATCAAATAGAAAGGTTTTCTGGCCCCATTTACCTCGCAGTATTTCACTTGAGAACACATCAGTTTTGCATTTTTGTTTGAGAAAACATTTGAAGCAGATGTCCATCAACACAGAAATGAGCAGAAACATTAAAAACAATGTAGTTAGCATGAAGGGCCACTAGTGGGTGTTATTAGTTGTTTTTGCAATATAACCACACATGCAGCAGAAAACAACACAGTCTAAACATCAACAATGGGAGAACTCTGACATTTTAGTGGACAGTCGACCAAGTTGGATTGTTATTGCAATGAGTCAAAATAAAACTACCTCGTCCAGGAGAATATGGACTGGGAGTCATGACACTCTGGAGGAAATATTGATTTCTTCATTTACATGGAGTCGGAGATAAACTTGTCCAACTTTGGCAGATAAAGTGGTCTAACCTTCAAAATAGAGACTATGTCAGCTTCCATAGCTGAAACTGGGAGCTGGTTCCACATGAGAGGAGCCTGAGGGCTGAAAACTCTGCGTCCCATTCTGCTTTAAGAAACCCCAGGAACCTCCAGGGGGCAGCACTCTGAGAACCAGGTGTTCTGCTGCGGTGATATGGGACGAACAGCTTTTTAAGATAGGATGGAGCCTGATTGTTGAGAGCTTCGAGTTCCTCTACCAGAATCCACAGTCTGACGTGTTAATGTTCATCTCTAATACCTTGTAATAAAAAAAAAAAACAACCTTTCTGAAGGTAATTTGTCTTCACACAGCAGAAGCAAATCACTTCACTTGAGGTTTGCATTGTTAACCGACACTCCTTCTCTTTGTTTCTCCACAGGAATCTGTTATACAGCCTACTGGGTAAGACTCCTCAGTTCTCCATTCTCAGGTTCTCCCAGGAGAGTCTCTCGTACTGCAACGTCACCAGCAAGCCCAACAGGCCCAGCGCGGCCACCACAGATCTTTGCCTCGGCGGCGTGAGTCAGTCACTGTCTGTCATCCTGCAGGCCATCCGGTCTGCTGACAGGCTGGTGTGTTTCGGACAGAGCCTGTTTGAAAACTACCCCAGTGATGCAAAGTAACTTCAGCTGATGCAAAAACCGGATGTGATCAGGTTAAAGGAGTTGCACATATTGAAACGCTGCTGTCTCGCTAAAGCCCTGGGAAAGCACAAGTGAAAACAAAACAGTAAAACTGTCATTCTTAACTATCCCATGAACTTGCATTTTTCCAATAACCACAAATGAATTAATTTCAGAAACATACAGTCCACAATGTGTCAGGAATTCTTAGACGCTTCTCATGGGCGAATGTACTTAAACCTGAACCTGTTGTGCAGCCAGCTTTAGATATGCAATCACACTGATGTAGCGACGCTGTATAAACTGCACTAAACTCCCGCCTGGAGAAAGCCCATCAAGACTAAAAAGACCTTTACCTCCTCCTATGATTTCTTTTGCAATTTAGTTCCTGACATGTTCAAAGGAAATATCCAGAAATTAGATCTGTTTGTGAAGTGGCTGTGGGATTGTGTACATTGTAGGAATGTGTTGAAATCTGATGTGAAATGTGTAACATTCGTCAAAATCAAAAAAAAAATTGGCTGAGTAAATTCAGGATTTCTTCCTTTACCCTACTAAAGGATTTTTTTTTTCATTTAAAAACAATTTTAAATGAGAGACAGAAGTGCAATTAATCCATTTACATTAAATCTATGAAAAAAAAAATTAAAACACAACTTGGTGATGTAACACATCAGTGTTCTCCAGTGAAGACACAACACTTAACACAACACTGAGAATGCAGCAATCGGAAAACACTCGCAATCAAACCCTATAAAGTGTCATCGGGGGTTCAGCCAATCCCAATAAAGGTAGGCCCTCCCTTTGACTCCTCCCACATTTAGGCAGCTCTGCTCTGGCACATGGCACCACTAGACTAAGTACTTCCTCCTCTTCCCAAGACGGGCATGGGTGGGTGGAGCCAGTTCAGCTCACACAGACACAGCAGATTCTCAATGCAGTTCATATGATCCAATATTCAAATAGAGGAAAAGCAAAAAACTTAGAATACGGGGTTTTTGTACCGACAAGACCATGTGAAAGTGTTGAAAAGCTGTAAGATATGAGCCCTTTAATCTTGGAAGCAGTTTATCTCTCTGTTTCTCTCTTTATCCTTCACTCGTTGAATTAATTCCACCATTCACTAATGTCTGGCAGCGTGCTCCGCTCATGAGGTTCAGGCCATTATACAGTTCTTTTTTCAGCCTGCACGAGATTGAATGTAAACCAGAGCAATAAAAAGTTGTTTTTTTTGTTCAATCTAACTAACTGATGGCACCAAATGGTACAAACAAAACAAACGAAGAGCGAAGAAGAGCGACCTTGCACACGGTTTTGTGGTTGTTAAGCAAACTCTGTCAAATAGTTTGAAACTGCAAACCCAATTACGGCTTTTACTCTCTCTTAACTTTTTTTTTTTTTTTTTTTTTAACCAGAATTCATCTATTTAAGCATGATGTTTGCTGGAGTAGTGTTTGTGTTTAAAACTTTTTATACCGTGACAAATATGTACTTTGTACTGTAACTTACGACCCCTGTGGTAATGCAAATGAAAAATGTGCATAGTTCCTTTATTTTTTTGTGTTTGTGATGCACCAAATGTTATCTAGTAGTGGAAGTGTAGTTCAGTTCCAGGAAACCATTAGTTGCATGATACACCTTTAACTTTCACCATACTTCCAGTGTCGTAGTGCTGTCTGAAGGTCTGAAGATCAGCAGTAATCCAGTGTCCCTGCTTGTCACTCAGATTGGGAAACTTCTGTCCGTCTTTACATCGGAGAGGCTGTGATTCTTCAAGTCAGTATTTTTATATCCAGTCATGTAGCCGAATGGCTGATTAGTTGTGAAGTGAGCTTCCAGTTGGTTTTCATCAATGGCAGACTGCTGGCATTCAAGCTTTTTTTTTTAGATGTGTTGCTGCCATGAAATCTTCTTCATGGGCTGGTTCATTGCCTGATTTACTATACTAATACAATACTATAATGGAAATATAATCAGTTACGGGTGTTTGGGGGGGGTGGGGCAAAACCTGTATTCTACAGGGATACACTGATACCAAGACAACTATCAGGAATCAGGTCAGTTTCTACTCGTAGTACTTCTACTTGTACTTGTAAAAGCTCTCTGATACAACCTGTGACGTGATCAGAAAGTAACGCCAGCAGCACTTACTCTGAGCCGTGCTACATGCTACATGCTGAAGAGTTTCAGGCTCACACACCGGCGATGCTACGTGCTAAGCATGACGCCAAGCATTAGGCTTTATGTACTCATATCTGTACTCGATATCTGGAAGTAGCTGAAGGTTAGTATTTGTCCTTTAAAAAATTGATATTGGTGCATCACGAGTGTTTTATTTACTTTAAACGTAGTGTCCCAACTTTTTAGGGAATTGTGGGTTAAATGATTTCTTGGCTGTACTGGCATCAACTTTTTCTTATTTAGAACGATGGGAGGATTTGAAGCCATAAGATGATCTTTCTTTGCGCTTGTGTTTTGAAATGATTAGTCGATTCAAAACATTTTTTTAAAGTAAAATTTTGTTTATTAAAATTTGTTGTTTGGTGTTTCCGCAGTTATTCTTTTTCTGAAAAGTTATGATAAAAAAAAAAAGGAAAAAAACCAGAAAGAGATCATTTCTATTGTGCTATTGGTCCAGTGTGTAAACGAACTGACATACTGATTTCTAAATAGTGAAGAAGAAAAAAATTCAGGAATAGAAAAATTCAAACTTCCATTGGTTTAAATGGTGTGCCTTTGAACATTATTTTCTCCCCCAAATGCTTTAAATGCGTACCAAAAAAAAGGTGGATTAAAAAGCCAGAGAAATTTGATAAACTAATCAGAACTGTATTTTATAATATCTTTTTTAACTAATATAATGAACTCACGCAATGTCAGATATCGTTTGGCTAAAACATTCCATGTGAACGTTGTGTCTGCAGCCTGCATACTGTAGCTGGTGAGGTCAGAGGTCACCTTCAAAGTGACGTTGAGAAGACTGCATGGTTTGTTTTCACCTAATTTGATCTTGAGTGAACCGAACTTATCAAATAACTCACTTTTCCCTCGAAGAGCATCATGAATGCGTCTATGTTTGATTAAATGGGAATGCAAAGTTTCAACATTATGCTGTTTTCACTATAAAAAAAAGGATCCAAAAATCCAACTTTGCTGCTTTCAAAACTACAAACAAGGTAAGAGGTGTCAAACATAAGGCCCGAGGCCCAAATCCAGCCCACACGTGGCTCCAATCCGGCCAAACCACACAGGAAATGGTTAAAATTTCAAATAAATTTCTCCAGATGAGGGTCAGATTGTAAGAACATGCACGATGCAACAACGATAGGGGACGTTTTTTGGACATGTCGCCATCATTTACTCCTCAAAGTTTCATTAGAATTGGCTTCATGGAGAGATTGTATACATTTTCTGTAGTAATTGTTTGGTTTTTGTGAATTAAAGATACTTTAATCACCTATACTCTGCGCCAAAACAAAGAAAAACTTTAGAATTACAAGGATATTATGAAACTATTTGGCCGGTCCGGCTCACTCAAGAGGAAACTGGGTTGTATATGGCTCCTTAACTAGAAGATGTTTAACACCCCTGTTGTGGGCGGTAAGCGTTAAATGTTTTCATCACTGATGTCGTGTCTTGTGGTGTCGTGTTAAATGCTACTGTCGCTCAAACACTTTGACTTTGATTTCCACACTGAAAAAGTTAAAAACAGCTCTTCAAAGATTAAGTTTAATGTGTTGTTTGTGTCATTGTAACCCTTGACAAGGTCACACCTCGTCTATTTTGTTGTTAATGAAATTTTTTTTTAAAAACTTTAAACCAGCTCTCGTTCTGAGACATCAAGCTCAACTCTAAATTATTTTCCTCTGTCTCTCTGCATTCAACCTGAACTGTAACAATAGCAAATTAATTTGTGCCGCCGTGGTCGAGCTGTGAGGAAAATGCCTTTTCTTTGAGTTCTCTCTCCGTCGTGCTGCAGCTGAATAACAAAGTGTAGCATCACCTCGAGCTTACGGGGAAAAGTACAGACCTTCAAATAGAGAATAGACCATTTAAACCATGAGGCGTGCAGATTATCTCATACTACAATGGAAAAAAAAGTCAACTTCCACAAGCATTTGAGTGATGATTGTTCAAAGAGGCCTGAGAGCTGTTTCTCCTTGTTAAATTTCACTGTGATTTAGAGCAAAGTGAACCAAAAAAAAAACATAATTTGGACTTTTAAGGTTTAACCTTGAAAAACGTCACTGTGTCATTTAGATGTTCACACGGGGCAGAATTATCTGGGTTCCATGTATTTCTATATAAGCTTGCTTTCAACTGGATTTGAATCCGTTTTCAGATTTGTCACTTCACACAACCAATAATCCAAAAGAGCAGTTCTTCCTTTATTGTTGGCAGTTTAGCTATTGTATGCTTTTGTAAAAAATGTTTGTGTATTGTGAGACTGTGAGACACATTGACGCTGTCACTTTAACACACATTTAAACAGGAAACAGCCAATTCTTTAGCGGACAAAAATCCTTAAAGTTTAACGTTTTCAGGTTATAAAAAGGCAAAACTTCTGTTGCATTGTGGGGATCCATTAACACGACAACAACGCTCTGAGCCACCAACGACGTATATTTTTTAAAACAGCTCCCACGGTGGAACTTTTCAAATCGCTCTGACTCAATGGAAACGGGCGGAAAACGCAGGTTGCTGAAGACGCTCGGACTCCAGCTCCATGTAGACGGCGGAAACGCTGCTTCTCGTCCTGGTCACCACGGTCATAGTAACTAGTTATTCTGCACATGCTCAGTACCTAGACAATCACAACAAAGTTTCCTCCATGGTGTCATGACTCCCAGTCCATATTCTCCTGGGACTTGGTAGTTTTATTTTGAAAAGTCACCGTAATAACAGTCCAACTTCGTCGCCTGTCCACTAGAACGCCGGTGTTCCGCCATTGTTAATGTTTAGAGCCTATTTATTATATTTATAGTGTTTCTGCGCATGTGTGAGTGCTTTCAATACAAAAACCATAAAACATCATGGACTCGTGGCCCAACATGGTAACTATATCGTTTTCCGCGTTTCTACCGTTGCCGTGTCAACCGACCTCCATTTTCAAAACGATGAAAAGGTATTTTTTGGGTAAACCCAAAAAATATTACCGAAACAAAAACGCAAAAGCGCTGCTTTCTCACCTGGAAATTTGTCGCGTACACGGGTCCTCATACTTTTTGTTACACTATGCTACGTGTTTGTCGTGTGTATTAAAGTGTGTTACAGCATAGCCGGTCTGCCTCACAACTCTTTTAATCTGATTTGTTCTTGTTGTGTGATTGCACGTTATTGCTTGCTCGTGAGTTGCTGTGCCGTGATTGTTTGAATGTTGCACTGTTTTACATGTCGAACGCATCGAAGAAAGTCTCAGTCAGTTTAGCACTACTCGGATAAGAAGGGCAAACCAATAAGAACATGACAATCTGCAGTACCGAACACATCATCTGCAGCCTCTCCAGAGGACGCACGGGTTAAAAAGTACTTGAGTGTACAGTATTTATTAGAAAATTAGGACAGTTAGATCGATGTAATATGTACGGAGGCCTGGAGGTGCAAAACACTACAAATTTCAGAAAACAAGAAATGAGAAAAAACACTACCAAACTAAAAAAAAAACACTATAAAATAGAGAGAACGCAAAAAAAAAAAAACCACTACAAAATCTGAATAGCACCTTAAGAGAAAAAAAAACACGACAAAATATAGAAAACACTATCAAATCAAAAAAATTGCCCACAAAATAGAGAAAACCCTATCAAATTTAAAAAAGAAAAGTCTAGTATTTTGGGGATAATGTTAGTGATTTCTGAAGTTTGTAGTGTTTTTCACTTCCAGGCCAACATAAATATGTGATCTTACAGACCTTTTAAAATGAATGTAATGAAACCTGCTGCGTGGTAGATTTTGCACAAAATTGTGGATTTTCATCTTGGATGATATAATTTTCTGTAACCTAATTTTTTTAATTAAGTCAAAGTTGGCATTGTTTTTGTTTTTGCACCTCATGGATAACGTCAAGGTTAATGTTTCTCAATTAAATCATGTAAAATTGATGTTTGTATTTTCACAAGGTTAACATAGTCAAAGTAACAGAAAATCATGTTGTTGGTTAAAATCTTGATTATTTTAAAATATGTTGCCACCAAAAGCAATTGATTAGATTTCTAGTTGTTTTAGAAATTAACTGGTCTAGTAAAAGCTGCATTGTTATTTTGAGAGAAATTAAATTAAAATTATTTCAAAATGTGTAGCTTGGTTAGTACAGGACTAAATGTGCCAAAAAATATATAAACAAATAAACCATTTGATAATTAATGAAATGTCTCAATAATTATTTAACATTGGAATTAAATATATAAATGTGTCATTAATTCATTAAAATACCAATATATGATTATTTCAATATTTAATGAATTCAGGGTTCATTGTTGCACTGCTTCATGAATATATTTTATCTGTGAAACACGTATTTATCTAATTTTGGCACATCTAGTCCTCCATAGGTTAGGTTTTGTACCAAAAAACGCTTAATTACATTGAGTTTAGAAAAAAAAAAAACATTTCTGTCATTTCCATATAATCGTTTTCAAAACACAGCAAACGCAAAACTTTACTGAAATGAAAATGAAGAAAACGTGTATTATATAAACGGGATTGGCGGCCAAATGAAGCTTCATAAACCACTTTCTATATTTTCTGACTCCACCAGGGGGCGGTACTGGTTTGAAGGCGGCTGCTGAAAAACTGGCAATGAAGTGTGCTTTCAAACATAAGCTGAACAGACTGCGCCATCTAGTGGCTTCAGCAAATAAAGACGGCGGTTCATGAAGCTCCATTTGGCCGTTGATAGTAAACTCAGTTTTTTTTTTTTTTTTGCTGGTTCCTCCTTAAGTTCAGAAAAGCTGTAATTATAACGTAAAGAAATATTGCAGTTTCATAAAACCATAAGTTGAATATAACTCAGTTGTGATTAAAAGGTGTTTGTTGCGAATACTTTTAATCACAACTGAGTGGACTCCAAATTCCTCATTGGTTTATTTGATATGAACACAAATTAACTGAATTAACAAGTGAACAATTGTCGAATTTTGTTTACTAGCCTTTTTATTTAGGAGGTTAATAAATTATAAAGCTGGAATAATACAATGTAGGTTTTACCTTCTTTAATGTGACATTCTTATTTCAAACATTTAGCTGCACTGTTCCATTGTTGTCATGATTTATGAAACAGCTTGTGGCTCATATACCTAAAATACCTAATAATACCTTGAACTGATAAATTCAACATTTCCATGATCTGTAAAAAGATATATTTACACAGAGCCAACATGTTACCTCTCGATTGATGTTGTTGGGTTGTTTTTTTTAATAAAACAACAAGCACATAAACTTACACTAAACTCTTGATTTGATTTGTACTTTTGCAAAAACAGTAGTTGCTGCATTTTCTCTGAATCGTCGCAAAACGTGTGAAATGTACTTTTAAATGAGCAGATTCTTGTTTCAAAATGCTGTTTTGGGTCAAACTTTTTTTTTTTTTTTTTTTGAATGATTCTGTGTGGCATCGTTTCTGGATGCGGGACAGCTCATGCAGGGATTCTGATGACTTGATTCTTTTGTCTTCTCCGCTCGATGAATTTTGTTAAATTTGTAATGAAATAAAGGTTTGTTTTAAATGGTTGTTTTCATTCCCAGTGTTATATGTGAGTCAGACGATGGATGGATGGATGGATGATTTATTTCCAGTCATGTTTCAACACATAGAAATTGCAGCCACCAATTAATACTGTTCACATTAATTGACAGAGAAAAGGAAGAGGTGGAAGGCAGTGACTCATTTGTGCTGATCAAAGAAATTCTGCGGAATAATTTGTACAAATTACAAACAAAAAACATGAAACAACAAAACCAACATCAAAAGAAAAAAAAAGAACAGAAGAAAGATCTAAAGACCACAACTGACGATCGTCTTTTCTCTCATCAGTCTGAATTGTTGATGAGCTACAACTATAAGGTTCTGAACACTTTATATTAATTTGAATTCAGCATGAGATGAGAGACACTTGGTAGGTTTGGGATACGACCTCACCTCCACACTAGTCGTGGTCCTACATCCTGAACGAAAGGCCTTTCATGTATTTCATGACAGCTTTCTTTAGTTTGTGACCAGATTCCAGACGTCTCGTTGAAGCTCCTGCGCCCACCAGAGGTCACCGTGTTGAACTGTATGGCCTGCTTCCTGCAGTTATTCTACTTGACCTGCACGGTTGTTTGTCTCTTGAGGAAGGTCTGACAGGACGTGAAAAGGTAAAGTATGTCCGGTTCAAATACAAAACACAGCAGCGTTTAGTCTGTACTCAGTTTGTCAGTCTGGTTCAGTGCCATTAGCAGTGAGTACAGGCCATTAGCTCTATCCACTGTGTTTACGTTCTGTATTTGTTTGGCCATTAGTGTGTCGTCTGGTGCCAGACCTGTTCCAGATCAGTCCGAGACCGAAGCACAACTTTGTGGAACATTAAAAGAGAGGTTCAGAGGAGAGCCTCATTAGACCTCCATTAACAGACTGGAGGATAACGGGATGGCTGAAACCGGCAGGCTGAAAACTGGGCAAATGTCATGGTGTTAAAAACTGAATAGGAGGAACTGCAAAGTGATGTGATTGTCATTTCCTCATGTTTTGTTGTCATCGTAAAGATTATTAATACACCTTTACAAACCTACAGGAGGAATTAAAATGAGAAATACTGAGTGGTGCATTGACTTCACTGATTAAAGGGGTCATATTAAGCTTTCTAATGGTTTTCCAACAGTAATAATCGTCCCCATACCTGGAATGAAGCATCAGAAGTGAAGAAAGTCTGTCCTCTCTCTCTGGCTCGTTTCAGTTTTTAAATACTGTGTTGCTCCAACAAGCCAATCACAAATCAAACCCAACAGACATCATCGGGGGTTTAGCCAATCCCAATCAAGGTAGGCCCTCCCTTTGACTCCTCCCACAATAAGGCAGCTCTGCTCTGACACGTGGCACCACGAGAGGAAGTACTTCCTCCTCTTTTTAGGATGGGTATGGGTGGGCAGAGCCAGTCCAGGTCACACAGACACAGCAGATTCCGAATGCAGCTCATATGATCCAATATTCAAATGGAGGGAAAATCAAGGAAAAGTAAGAAACTTTGAATACAAGGTTTTTGGATGAGACCTTGTGAAAGTGTTGAAAAACTGGATAAGCAGAATAGGCTACGCAGAGGAAAAAAATTATTTTTATGAGGAAGAAACCCACAGAATAAGACTCAAAGGTGAAGAGTTCTGCTGTTCTGGTTGGGTTCAAGGATCAGAGGAGAGAGGAGAGAGCATCGACCAGTGAGGATCGTGCGTCCATGACTTCAGTGAAGAAACCAACACAAGTTCTCTATTTCCCATAAACAACAAAAGTCAGGTTAAACCATGAGGTGATATTATTCTATCCAACGTTCACCTCAAATGTTGACTGAACTAAGAACCTGGGGCCAAGCCGTGAATAGCTGAAGCTATTGAAACATTCTAAACTACCTTGGGGAGGAAAAACATCACAGGTGATTCCTTTTTAGTTATTTCTACTTGATATGGGTCACAAACGTACGAGTTGTTGGAGTTGTACACATTGCTGGGCTGTAAAACCATCATCCTCGTCATCCTCGTCATCCTCGTCTTGGTGAAGAAAGCAATGGTTCAGGTTGCTGTGAGCTGTTTGCGCACAGTGCTTGAATGACGGGGGCTTCCAGGAACTATTTGAAGGTGACAGGAAGAATTTATCAGTGCACAGGTTTATGACTTTGCAAGTGGAGCGTGACCAGACTGAAATCTGCTCTTTGCCTTTGAGATGATTGTTCAGATGAGGTTCCGGTTCTGCTTGTCCTGAGTTGGATGTGTCTCTTTCAGATGAGAAGCAACATCTGATTGCTTCCCTCACACCTGAAATAGATGCAGCGAGCATCAGGTGTGGCTCTTTTCTCTGCAGCGAATCCACACACACACACACACACACACACACATATATACACACAGCACCTTTATAATATGCAAAGTTAACCTTTACGGGTCACAGGTGGGTCGTATTTCACCAGTACTGAAACCAACCTACAGTGGAGAAACAGTCCCAGGAGGACCGTTGATTACTGTCGCTGTAAAGGACATTGGAAAATTAATATTCTGCTCTTATAGGGAAGCAAAAGGTTGTAGGTTTCATTCAAGGTGATGCCCTGGCTCCATAGCAGAAGAGATGATCCATCTTCAGGTAGCAGGGGAGAGAAGAGACAACCGAGAGGGTCACACTGGCGTCTGGCCCAACATCTGTTTGGACGTTTCCAAAGTCAACGCAAACTAAAGGAATCAACAGTTGGAGAAGTTACAGTAAATGTCCTGAGCCAGGAGAACAATTTCTGCAAGTTTTTATTATAGTTTTTTATGAACCATGTTTGGTTGGAGAGAGTGTGACAGTTCCGATAAAGACGGACACTTCATCAGAATCACCATAACGATCCAACTGGCTCGTCTGTCCATACAAACGTGTACATACTCCCAATGTTCATGCTCATATTGTCTTGCTCTCTCTGTGCATTTGTGTGTGGTTTTGTTATAAGAACAAACTACAACTTCCACAAGTGGTTCAACATGAGAACCGCGTTCATCATTTTTTTTAGCTTTACTGCCTTTTCACTGGAAAGGAACAGTATATTCAAAATGTTGTCACAAACTTTTCTAAAAAGCCAATAACAATGTGTTTTCACTTGAAACTTCACATGAATTTTCATGCATTTTAAAATATGCTACGCAAAACTACCAAGCATAACATGCTGAACTGCTATAAATCTTTTATATTCAATCTTTTATGTGAATCACTACAAAGCCTGTACACAGTGTCAATTATTCTGTTCTATTCTATTATATGTTTGAGTTTTTCAATTCTAGCTTAAATATTTATTTGCAAACAAAGATTAAAATAACAGGAAAATGTTTTTGAGAAATCAGTGCATGATTAATTTGCTTGAAGGAAGTTTTCAGACGGTAGAAAACATGAAATATGTGATGGCGCTAATCATCTGCAATGTACTGCTGAAGAAAGCGTAACCTTTGACCATTGTGCTTGGATGTTCTCTGTGTGGGGTGTCTTCAGTGCAGGAGTTAAAAAGCTCTGCAGGAGTGTCAGGATGAAATGTGACAGATGACTTTGCATTGGGGAAAAGGTTAATTATCGAAAGAAGAAGAAAAATCCATAGTCTAATCAAACTGTTTCCACTGTGAGGACAAATGGCCCTAATGGGCTGTCATCCCTCATATTATATACACTTAAACTCTTCTTTTGTTTGTCATTTGTTTGCAGTTTTTTTATTATAATTATATATTTTATTATTTATTTATATTTATTTATTTACTATAATCATATTGTATTATTTACTTCATGAGCCTTTATAGCTGTTCTTGTAGCAACTTGAGTTAATTTCTTATTTATGTATATAATTTCTTAATTATACATATTTTTATATAATTGATAGTTTTTCATATAACATTTATGGATACAAAATTTCCCTGCTACAATATAGAGCTAGATAGTAGTACACAGTTTATTTTAATTAAATACAAAACGGATAGATTCACTCAGCTTCATTCATTCATTCATTCAGCTCATGGAGCACGTCAGCGGGCACGCGCAGCAGCATCCCAGAGACAGTACGCGTTCACGCGTCGCCGCATGAGAGAGAGAGGCAGAGAGAGGGAGTTGTGAAAATGATGGCGACCGCTGCAGAGGAGATAAGAATCCAAACAAGCCCCTGTTCCGCCCCAGACACCAGTCTGAGTATGAGTACTCTGTCTATGAAAGTAACGCGGAGAAACCAGGACAGGCAGTGGAGGCTGCGGAGTGTTTATCTGCAGTGCTGTGAGTACCGCGCGCGCATCGTCCACAAACACCACGGACACGCGACATGGGCAAGAAAACGCACGAAACACAGCACGTGGTGACGCTGCCAGGCAGGGACACGCGTTTATTATCACCCTAATGTCAACGTTATTCAATTTAGTCAACCGAGCCCCCTGTCAGGGAAGATGAGTGGAAGTCTCGCGAGAGGACACGAGAAGCTCAATTTCCGCGAGATTACAATCAGCTGATGGGGAAGGCTTCAGAGTTTGACATGAAATCACATGTATTATAGGTTAAATAAGGAAGTCACAGAATATTTTTTATTTCAAACAAATGTAAATATGTTTTAGATTGCAAAACAATGACAACTTTGTATTGTTCACTCATTGCCTTACTTGAGTGTGTGGTATATAATGCCTTAGTTCTTATTGCAGAAAAGAACAATTCAAATCATCCTCATTGTTCAATGTAGAGAATATATCGACTATACATTGCTCGTTATGTTTAAAGCCAAAAACTGAGTTTTACTTGAAAGTCTGGAAGAGTTATTTGTGTTTACTTCAGAAGATGAAAATCACAGGAAAAAATTTGTGCGGAGTCACTTGGACTACTTTGAAAGAAATGTGTATTTCAGTTGTTGGTGTAAGACCATGGAATTCCCAAAACATTGCCATGCCCTTGATATATAAACTAAATGTTAATGATCAGTTGTTTATGAGCTTGTAAACTTGTACTGCCTGGATTTTTTTTGTTCATTTCGTTGTTTCGATAATCAATGTGTTGATGGTGCAGCAAATTAACCAACATTTTCTGCAGAAAATTATTCAATATAATATTTATCATATTTTGCCTTTACTTGTTTTTCAAGTAAGGGACAAATATGATAAATATTTTCTTAATGCTGCTCCTTCTTGCTGTTAATTCAAGCATGTAGAGTTTATTATAGTACAAATTCTGCTTTCACAAAATAAACGTAATGAAGTGATATTTATTTCTGCATCACCTTTCACAGATAAAGATGTTAAATATTTTCATCTATTCTGCACGTGGCTGGCTAAGGACAACTGATCTAAAATTTTAAAAAGTTAAATAAAAAAGTTTACACAATTATTTATTGAACAAGCGTATGACTTATTAATCGCTGCCTATTCTCCATCTTTTTTAGCTTCCACTTATTTAATAATCAAATCATCTAAACCTGTTAGAACTATAATATCAAGACGAATTATCTATTGAAAAGATGTCAATAAATTCTGCATATTTTGTTAAAATTATAGATAGATAGATAGATAGATAGATAGATAGATAGATAGATAGATAGATAGATAGATAGATAGATAGATAGATAGATAGATAGATAGAGTCTTTATCAGAACAGACAAATTATTCTGCTTTTGTCATCAGCATTTCATGATGTTTGACCATTTTGAAAATACATGAAAATACATTCTAGATCAATAAATTATTTTGTCACATTTTAACCAGCTCACAGGCGAAACCCCCAAATCCTAACGAATCAGACAGAGAAATACTCTCCAAACGTTCCCCATAGTTCTACCAGTGGAACCACGTGCAGCCTCCAGATTGGGAATGTTCAGATTGGTAAAGAGCTAAACGCCGACTGAGGAACTTTACGCCAACAGCTGCTGTTCCGAGTGTCTTTGTGCAAATAACTTGAACTCAATCCGCTGTCGTGGAGGATGTTGAGTGACCGACAGCAGGGCACTTCACCTCCACTTCCGATGGCTGGAACTCGCGTATCAGCAGCTCGGGCTGAGCGTGCGACGTGTTGCAGCCGCCGCTAGGCAAGTCCCAGCTCAGCCGTGCGTGTTGTCAGACAGTTAGTTGTTTCAAGGAGGGAAAAGCCCAGGTGTGAATGATAAAATTAATGATGCTCAAATTTTACTACTTCACAGGCCCGGTGTGCCGCTTGCACGCTGTCATCCTGCCAAAGTGGCACCTGTAGAACAGGAATATTGGGAGGCATATTTGATTTTATTAGGAACACCTGTGCTTCTCCACTGAGACAAAGAGAGTTGTGACACGTAATTGAAGTTTATTGCCCCAGATCCAGCTTTTCCTTGATTTTCCCCCATTTGAATATTGGCTCATTTGAGCTGCATCCAGAATCTGCTGTGTCTGTGTGAGCTGGACTGGCTCCGCCCACACATGCCCATCTTGGGAAGAGGAGGAAGTACTTCCTCTCCTGGTGCTACAGCAGAGCTGCCTAATGGAAAAAAAATTTTTGACTGCAATTTTTTGGATAATGGAGCGGCAGCTCAGGATGGCCGCCATACTGAGACCTGGAAACTCAGCTTTGTCGGCAGAGGCGACAAATTATGTGAAGCAGGCTGAGGAGGAAAGACTTCGATCAGCATTGATGTGTTGAAGCCAAAATCTCCACTTCAGTCACATCCAAGAACGAATCATCGTCCTCACACGCTGCCTGCCTGTTCATCAGGATGTGAACATGCTCTAGA
Source organism: Parablennius parvicornis (assembly GCA_900302745.1). NCBI lineage: Eukaryota > Metazoa > Chordata > Actinopteri > Blenniiformes > Blenniidae > Parablennius > Parablennius parvicornis. The sequence continues at coordinate 13,339 of OMNM01038414.1, read as the reverse complement.
ATAAGTATTAATCTACACTTCACTGAGATGGAGATATTGTGTGCTCAGAAATTAAGCGACCAGCAGGGATTTCCATGGTGTAATTATATATGTTAGTTTTCGTTTTTTAAGGCAATGCTTGTTGAGTTTGGTTGGCTTTGCTCGGCAGCACCGCTTCTGTTCTTGTCGTCTGTATTGCAGTTACGAGTCGTCGCAGTATTAATTACCCTCTTCCATCCAGTCACCTCTTTACTTTTGATGGACTTTACAGGGATTTTCTGTTTCTACTCGATCATGCCACTGACGATTTTGTTAATGGCCTACTTTAGTTGTGAAATATTGCAATCAGTTTTTTTTTCTTTTTTTTTTTTTAAAGCATTTCACCACCCATATATTCTTATATTCTCCACTTTTTAAAACAGGCATCAAACACTAACATTTATTTAATTTTTTCCAAAGCAGAAAATAATAAGATGTGTTCTTCTTTCAGTTAAATTAAAAGTTTGTATAATTTCCACATTCCTGCCTACCATGTCTTTACATTTACATTTCACAAAGTTTTCCACTGGATATTTTATTAACCTTTATGACTAGAAAATGTAGAGGTTATGGATTCTATGTTATATTTGAAGACCATTGTGACTGTATATGCTTTTTGTAAACCCCCCAAACTTTCTTTCTTTCACTTCCAAACTTGTGATATTTTTTTTTTCTTTCCTGTCTTCGCAGATTTTTTAACCATAGCAACAATACTGGGAACTGGGATCTTAGGTGAGTATTGAACTTGACTTTATGCGCGTAACCACAATTGTTTTAAAGAATTAAGGATAATACTGTGGGGCACAGAAAAAAAAATCAGTAAGAGGTATTTCCTGCTGCTAGAGTTCACAAAGACGACCACAGACACAGATTTTACATTTACGAGATGAACATACTCTCATTATATTCAATCCATCAGAGAAAAGAACAAGAAGATAATAGTCTTGTGTAAATTGTGTGCAACACCAAGGAAACTCTCTACTTCAAAAAAAAAAAAAAAAATTAATGATGTGAACCGCCTTGGGACTCTCGCAAAGTGATACATAAATATTTTGAATTTGAAAACTACTTTGGCGAACACCGCTTAACCGCACCTAATCATAGCCTCTCTTATTGTTCATATCATTTACACGCACACAAACAGCTATTAAATACAGAAAATGCCGCCTTGAAATAATTTTCCCTCCGTCGTATTTGTGCACCCTGGAGCACGCCACCCCTATGTACTGCATATACTGTGGTACATCCCCCCTTTTTGTGCCACTGATCAAAATATTACTTAAAAGTCGGGGGCGTGGCCACGGCGGTCCCCTGAAATCCTGATGCTTGATGAAAGACTTCCCTCGATCAAATCTATCTGCCAGTATCCACTGACAGACGTAGCACCACTGCCACTGCTCCGGCACGTGGCACCACAAGAGGAAGTTTTTAACATTTTTAACTAGAAAAGCACTCAGAGAGCGCAGACTTCCGCCAAATGACGTTTTCAATGTTAAAATTTCCCAACTTCAAAGTGCCACCATATCGTTAATCTGGATCGGGTCCAGACAAAATCTGGCACAATTCAGGGCAATGATCCTCCAAATATACGTGTCAAACTTCAAGAGAATCGAAACAAAATTCTATCAGTTATGATTTTTAAAATGTCATAAATGGGGTTTCCAATGTTAAGTTCTGGAATTTTTCCTGACCCTATTCTGGATCCGATCCGGATGAAATTTTTGCACCTTACTAGATATGAACATCCTACAGATCAAAGAATTTTTACAAGTCAATCAGATAGGATCTCCAAGAGATATGATTTTTTGAAAACCGCTCAATGATGAGTAAAGGGCAACAACAGGATCTTCGATATTTTTTGTATCCAGACGGTTATCCGGATCACTTTCAAAATTTAATGGAATCTAAGTTTGGTCAAGACACATCTTGTGAATTTTTTTTTTTAGGAAGATCCCGTCAGAACTTTTTGCGTAATCCTGCAAACAGACAGACAAACAGAAAAACCCTGGCAAAAACACAACCTTCACCTTAGTGAAACAGCTGCAGGAGCTGGTGGCTGGGAGTTGCCCAAAAATCCTAGTTAGATTCAGTCCACCAAGGACGGGCGCACTATATTAGTGGTATCTTGTATTCTGATGTATGCGGCTATTATTCAGGTTTTCTATTGATATGTGGGACCTTGCTTGTGATTTCTGAGGCGTTCAACAGTAGCTGAACCTGGTTTAAAACAAAATTATATTTGAAACAAAGTATTGGAGTTTCTCATGGCGTTGAAGAGCGACGATTTTTGTGTTTTTCACCAAAGTCTCTTCTGCTTTGTACAAATTTCTTAAGCAGTTTTTGGCAAACTATTTCGGAAACAGTTTGTCAAACACGACAAACACTGTTCCCAAATGTTCTGCATGTTTAGATGTGGTTTTTTTGTGTACTGTGCTAGTCCTGTGCCGAAAAACGGGCAGAAGAAAAAAAATTTTTAATATCGAAAATAATCGGGGACCTGGGATAGGAATATCTCCTATTACGTAGGCAGGCAAACATGATTTATTCTCTCCACTTGATGTCTTTTCCCTAATACCACTTCACTCAAAGCCTAATTAAAGCGCTGTCCATCTCTTGGCTGTGATTTGCAGAGCAAATTTAACTGTGCTTTATGAAGTGTAGTTAACACCAGGGAGATCTTTGTAGAGGTGGAAATTACATGGGACATTACATTTAACTACTTTGTTTTCAGCTGGGTCTTCTTGTAGTTCCACAAAGGTGGAGCCCTTCCAAGTTAATACTTGTTCAGTCACTTAAATCTCATATTGAAATCGGCGCCATCCATTAAACTTTATGGTGGTTTTGAGCCACAGCGGAGGGGAGTGTCAGGTGAACGCAAAAATAAAGTGGAGTCGGTGATAGACAAGCAGGTCGGCGTTCTGACAAAAAAAAAAAAAAAAAACGTCACATGTGGTCACAACCCAGATTCATTTTTAATTGAATTCACAGGTCTGCCAGTGACAATATCCCACGCTGGACTGGTGCCTTTTCTGGTCTCCTTCCTGGTTGGTTTCTTTGTCCAGGTAAGTAATACTCTGAGTGAATTCAGCGGACGTCAAAGTGACCACACTGAGGTCAATAAAAGTGTGTTTTGTTTTTTTGCAGGCCTTGCTCATCTATCTGTTTGTCGAGCTGCTCCAGAAGAGTCAGGTGATACAGCTTGAATCACTGAAGGTCAGTAGGTGTTCAAACATTGACACGAGTTATGAGTTCTCAGGCTGGAGCTTAATTAACTGAACTTTAAAGGGCTCGTATTGTGCAAAATTCACTTTCTAATGGTTTTCCAACAGTAATAATCGTCCCCATACCTGGAATGACAGCTGGACAATCAGAACAAAGTTTCCTCTGTGGTGTCATGACTCCCAGTCCAGATTCTCCTGCACTTGGTAGTTTTATTTTGACAGTTGCCATAACAACAAACCGAGTTGGTCGTCTGTCCACTACAATGACCGTCTTCTCTCTGTTGATGTTTTTAACATTGTCCTTTTCGAGATGTGTGTGTGTGGTTTCATTACAAAAACAACAAACAGCACCTACTAGTGGCCCAACATGAAAATTACATCTTTTTCTGTGTTTCAGTGTTGTTGTTTTTTAAACAGACATCATTTTCAAAACATTGCCGTGTAAATGTGAAACCTTCCTGAAACGAAAATGCAAAAATGATCCATCGTCACTGGACACGGGTTCATGTAAAGGGGTTGTTGTTATTGTTGTTGTGGTTTGTGGAAAACACTGGCAGCAGAATGAATGGACTAACATATATGCTATTCTCGACTGCCTCACTTGTACAGAAACCTTTGCAAAAGGAAATAATCTGACGTGTCTCCAAGACACAAAGCATGCAAGCTTCAAGGTGTCATACCCAGAGCAGTCGGAGGGAAA
>OMNM01038413.1:4988-23340 GCA_900302745.1 Parablennius parvicornis | reverse complement strand
GTGGTGGTAACACACACACACACACACACACACACACACACACACACACATGCACACACACACACACGCACACACACACACACACACACACACACACACACACACACACACACACACGCACACACGCGCACACACACTCACACTGTAGCTGCCAGGACCTACGCAAACGCTTCAGGTGTCCAGTCTTTGCAGGCAAAACAAATTTCAAAGTTTAAATGTTCAACACTGTCTCTCATATGTGGTATCGTCCAGAGTGGAGTGTGCAGGTCCAACTACTTTAAAAAAAACTGTTCAGTAACAAATGTATTATTTTGTTAAACGTTTCTCAATGTAGATCAAACATGAAGCTTTTTACTGGACAGATATATTCAAAGTAAGCATTACAATATTCCCTTGGAAGCCTCACACTGAAAAGATGACTAAGTGACTGTTTTGATGTTAAATCAAATTCCACAGATTATGTTTAAGGTTTCTTGGAAAATATAATTGTGCCCATCAATTTGGAAAACTGTCTAAAACATAATAACTATTTTTAAAGCCACATCCTTTTTCATATCAAACTCATATTATTACATTTTAGTGCATTTTTCATGTGTTTTTCTCCTTTCTGTTATATCATGATTATACTATGCCCACATAGAGACAACAGGCAAGCTAAACACAAAAACGTCTTTAAGCCCAACCCAGATATGAACCAGAAATTGAAGCCGCAAAATTATGTACATGAAGCCATCAAACGATGGATCATGTTATTAGAACCCCCCCAGAAATCGTCAGTTTTATCTTTCCTGTGCAGGTTTACCCACAATGCCAGAGCGAGTGACGCCCTTTCAGGGCCAGAGCTTCCACAAGCTGAGGCGGGCCTGTCTGCGTCGGGGGGCGCTCTTCAAGGACCCCCTGTTCCCTGCCACAGTCCAGTCCCTGTTTTACAAGAGGGAGCCCCCACCAGGTCTAACCTGGAAGAGGCCAAGGGTGAGTTCCAGTGAGAGGACCTCTCTTGGAGAGACCAGGATCAGAGGATGGAGGAAAACCCTCCACCCTCATCACATGATTTTCTACTCTAAACAACTGCAAATAGTTGTTTTATAAATACACGTCTAAGTTGAGTGGCTGCCTCAACATGTCACATTTTAACAGATTGGGTTCATTAAGGGACTTTCTATTATCAGAGATCGCCGCGGGGAAACTTTAAACCTCGGGGAGCGAGTCGATGACGGACGTCTGAATCAGTGTGATTGTGTGGTCGACAGTTGAGCTTAGAAAAAGATGTAAATAGCTGGAGTGTTTTTAGCACAGTGTTGTAATGGGTGGGGTGTATTGCAGCAACACCAAGGCAAGTGGCTTTAAATAAAAGCAGAGAAATCTGAGGTCAAAGTCAAGGTTGTAATCTTTCCTTCCTTCCTTCCTTCCTTCCTTCCTTCCTTCCTTCCTTCCTTCCTGCCTTCCTTCCTTCCTTCCTGCCTTCCTTCCTTAAATTAGGAAAAATTTGACACATCGAGACAAAATATGAATTTGTGCTTAAGTCCATTTGGTTTAAACTCTATAAGCGGGATTGACCTCACACACAATCATAAGTGTGACATGCTAAACGGATCCTGGTGAGTTTCAATAAAAAAATGAAACCTGTAAAATGATTGACTGGGCAAGAGGCTGCAGAAGAACACAGTTAAATGGAAATATGTACATGGTGAACTTTCTCAACTGATTGACTCTTATTTAAAGAATAAATGTACTTGATGTCCAAAGTAGCCCAAAGTTTTTCCTACGTGTTATTTAAACAAACGATTCCACTCACGTATCCAAAATGTTGCCACGTGTTTCATCATTGGTCTTCTCTCTTTCACTCTCAGCCACATGACCACTGCTCCTCTCTGTCTCTTTTCACTCATGTCTGTTCCAGGAAATTAAAAGGAGTAAAAAGTAGAGATATTAATGTTAAGATGTTTGGAATAAAGGTATAAATACAAAGATACACATGAGGTGGCAATACACAGAAACTCCAGTTAGGTGGTCATGCAGTATTTGTACGTTGTTGCCCTCTGGGTATTCCCCGTCAGTCGCTTAAGACGTTTATGTGATATGTGTCAGTGTTCTTAATGTGAAACCTTGTTGGCTGTTAATTTGCTGATTCAGAACGGAAGAGAAAGGGTTAATGGTATTGTGTTCCTAATGGCCCGCTCAGGTATTTAAAGCGTGTATCAACGGGGAGTCGGATGGTAGGGTGACATCTGTCGCCTCACTCTGCTGACACACTCAAACACACCAAACCCGGTCTTTACTATCATAACTGAGGCCTCGTCCGCTGTCGTTATGGACGATCGTATCATCCGGGAGAAGGTCGACATCTCGTCTCGGGTTGCAGCTGACCGCTGGGAGTGCGTCGATCTGCTCGTGTGTGTGAGTCCAGCAGCACTTCTACGGTTACCTGACCCTGTCCAAATTCAGATCAGCAGGACCACACAGACAGGATCTGTCTCCTCAGCAGTGCCCCGACACTCTCACTGAATCAGGCCCCACAAAACGACTGCTGCCTCCGTTACCGACGGTTCAGTACGAGCGACCGTCACATCAAACTTTGCATTGATTGGTTTTGAAGTTGCTGGTCTTTCAGGAGAATATATGAGCTACTTGCTCACAGTGTAGAGCAGATGCAACGTCTCCGATGCCCAGACGTGATTCTGTGAAACCAGAGGGTCAAAATGATTTCGGTTCAGAGGCCACATACAGACTAGTTATAACTCAAGTGGGTAAAATAGTGTCATAACAACATTTAAATTGAAACTTTGGAATTTTCCTCTCTTGTGGTGCAGATTATACATAATGAAAATGTCTGTATTTTCATAAAACTATTACTGAAAATGACAGAAATCTCAAAATAAAGCCAATTTTAATGAAACCTTCTGGTACAAAAAACACTGAAATGTCCCAAAAACATCTCCTATAGCTGTTGCATTATGCACGTTTTTATAAAGTTACTCTGACAACATGATTTTAAACAACAAACTAAAAAGCTTTCATGCTGATAGCTCCTAAATCAATGTTTTATTTGTTAATATGTTTGCTGGTTTTTCCAGCTGGATTTGAGCCTCTTCAGGTTTTGGCACCACAGGCCTTATGTTTGACACCCTGTGTTAATCCTTTATTGGGCAATTAGTAAAATATTTGCAATATTTTGTGAATTTCAACACACTGGTGGAAGGACAGAACTTTTTTTTTTTTTTTTTTTTAAACATTGATGACTTTCTAAGTCAGAAATACAGAGGTGATGTTTTCATCCTGATCATCTGGAACCTGTTTCCACCAAACAAAAATGTTTTGGGCTGAAGTTTAGAAACATTCAAACAACAGCTTGAATATTTTATTTTCAGTTTGGCTTCTTTAATTATTTCATTGCTTTTTTTCCCCCTCTACATTTATCCACCTATATATGTTTCAAAATCAATTTTTGTAGTTGTCAACATCAGTGTTCTTCTGTCATTTGTTATTGAGAAAAATGGTTACATTTCCTACATCCATTTCTATTTCAGTCAATTTGTAAGATTACTCTTTTACGTTTTGGTCACACTGATCGTGATTATCAATATTTATACTAGTAAAGGATCTGATGACAGTGATACTTGAGATGAGATCCTTTAAGCGAACGATTCACACCCAACAGTTTCCAGTGAACAATTCTTCAGCCCAGAATCTTTACGGTTTGTCTGCACTTCCACTGCTGTCACTCATCCCGTTGTTTTTCATCCTCGAAAGTTCGAATAAAACTACGGCTGACTGGTCAGTGATGACCCATTAAACGCAGTCGAGCATTTAGCAGCTTAACAGCTGCATATATACTTCATATGAATGTGCGCCGCACCGAGTGGTCTCGATGTATAAATAAGCTGCTGTTGCTGACATGTGAAGGATTCAAACATCAGTGTAATGTTTATAGCTTGTTGTGCTGAGGAACTCCAATCAGCTCTTCTGATTGAGCTGCAAACCTTAAAATAAGAAACCCGTTATTAGTTCCTCCATGATGACATCTGCATTGATTTAATGTGCCTTTTAATAAACGTGTCCTTTCTTTTTGCTGGTGTATTTTCAGGAGATTTGTAAGGATCCCCGACTCTTTGTGGATGGAATCAGCACGAGAGACTTGCACCAAGGCAGTTTGGGTAACTGCTGGATGGTAGCGGCCATCTCCTGCCTAGCGTCTGAGCCGTCACTGTGGAAGAAGGTTGTTTGCTGTAAACTCCTATAATTAAAACAAAAAACAAAAAAAACAACTTCTGTTGTGCTTCTCTGTTGAGGGTTTCTGTGTAGCGATGGCAAAGGCAGACGAGTTCTTTTAGCCAGAGAAGAGTTGAAGGCAGAATGCAGAGAAACACACAGCTGGAGGGAGGTGATCTTTTGTGGCGACCCTTGAAGTGAGCAGAAAGAAGAAGGAGATTCTAAAAACTTTCCTCACACGCAGACTGCATGACATCAGAGGCAGGCAGTAGTGTTGGTTGAAGCAGTACGTATACGCACTAATTAGGTTCATAATGTTCTAATTTTTAAAAAATTTCCAAAATGTTTGGGGGAGTTTATTCAGTTTGGTATAGTTTAACAGCTACTGGAGCATTTTGATTGAAAATACCTAAAGAACTGGACTGCACAGTAAGATTACTCGTTTAATTGTGAATTACTTACCAATTATTTGTAGTTATTTCAAGTCAAAGGGGAAGAAAAATTATTCAATTTGTAAAAAAACAAACTTTTATCTCAATATTAACTTATTTCAAACATTCAGGTTTACGGAATCTATATCTCTAATGGTTTGAATGATTTTGTCTTTTCAAAAGGAGTATTGCATCATAAATCTGTCCTTTCTCCTGCTCCCAGGTAATTCCTAACCACATGGATCAGGAGTGGAACCCGAAGCGTTCCGATCTGTACGCGGGAATCTTTCATTTCCGCTTCTGGCGGCTCGGTCGCTGGGTGGATGTGGTGGTGGACGACCGGCTGCCGGTCAGCGCGGATGGAGTGCTGCTTTTCTGCCGCTCGGCCACACCCCGGGAGTTCTGGAGCGCCCTGCTGGAGAAGGCCTATGCAAAGTGAGTGCAGATAGAAAGTGTTAATTGATCTTTCTATTGAATGATCTTTGCATTTTGACTCATGTTGGATGATAATGGATTGGTTTGTCTAACTCTTTGCTCTCAGACTAAACGGCTGCTATGAGGCCTTGGAAGGAGGGAATACTGCGGAGGCCCTGATCGACTTCACTGGTGGTGTTTCAGAGCCTCTGGGTCTGGACCGCGAGGCCCTGGGCCTGCACGCCGACCAGAGGAGAGCCTTCTTCCAGACATTAGCGAAGATCCATGAACGTAAATCCCTCATTACCTGTTCTATACGGGTAAGACTTTTCATCTTGGAACTGTAAGACTTTTCAACAGTTTATGAGCTGATGATTAGGTGGGGGTAAAAAAAAAAAAGTTGGTGTTTTTGACATTTTTCAGCCTGCAGAAGGAGAAACAGTGGAGTCCGTGTTGGACTGTGGGCTCGTGCGGGGACACGCCTATGGCATCACGGCAGTGAAGAAGGTGAGACTTCTGAAGAACGTCGGGGCATCTCGTCTCTTTATGGTGCGCATGAGGAACCCATGGGGGACCACTGACTGGACCGGTGCCTGGAGTCAAAGGTGAGGGTGCTTTGAACCCGTCTGTGCCACATGTTCCACTGCTCAGTGCATTTTGTAGGAGCTCTGAGAGTCAAATTTTCAGCTGATGTTTAACGGTGTCTGTCAACATTTTACAATGCCACTGCAACCGTTTCTGGACATTTTCTGACGTTTTACAGCAGTGAATGGTTTTACCAGGAGCCGTCTGCCGTTCAGATCATGGAAGTCTGAGAAAGTCTGAAAATGGACAAAATGGACCAATAAAACTTTCCAGGAGATGACACACTGCTGGTTTTTTGTCTTGGATCACCCCCTGCAGGTCAGAGCAGTGGCAACAACTGAGTCGAGCAGAGAGGGAGAAGATGGGGCTCTTGGTTCGTGATGTTGGAGAATTCTGGTACATTGATTGTAGCTTCTTCTTTTTTTTTCTTGATCTTGGCTGCAACTCCAAATGATCTTATCCTGATCTTCTTTCTCAGGATGGACTTCGAGGACTTCTGTCACTATTTCACTGACGTGGTGGTGTGCCGCCTGGTGGAGAAGGCTCTGCTCTGGCCGGGCTCTCACTGGAAAGAAGTCCGCTGCTATGGAGAATGGGCGCCAGCTCCCTCCACATCTGGAGCGCCTCCGTTCACCGTGCTGGACAGCAGCTACACAATGAGCATAAACAACCTCAAACCTGGAGCGACTGAGCAGCGTGGGAACCGAAAAGAGGCGCAACTCAAGGAGAGTCAGCAGGAGAGAGGGAAACGAGGGAGGCCTCATCCTGAAAAGACTGTGAAGAAACCCAAAGGGGAAGAAGTCAGAGTGGAGAGTGAAGTTTGGGAGGCCCAGGTGGATAAGAGGAGTCGATGTGGGGGATGCATCAACCACAGAGACACTTTCCTGCACAATCCACAGGTATACCAGTCATGCAAAGTACCACAGTCTTTCACTGAGGACAAGAGTCCTAACATTGAGCTTTTTTATTTTTTCAGTTCATGTTTGAGCTGCGAGGCAAAGAGGAGGAGGTGCTCATTTGTCTGCAGCAGGAGGACAGGAGGATGCGGAGAAAAGATGGAGGAGGAGAAAACCTGCCGATCGGCTTCGAGGTCCTGAAGGTCAGCAGGCATAAATGTGAATCTACACTTTATTCCCAAGCTCTTCGACCATCACACACCTGCTCCCTCTTCCTCCCCAGGTGGAGGTGAACCGCTGCAGCCGGGTGCAGTGCGTGGTGGAGCAGGCGGCCAGCTCCGTCTACATGGACTCCCGCAGTGTGACTCTGAGGGGAAACATGGCTCCGGGCCGCTACGTTGTGCTGCCCACCACCTTCCTGCCGGGCGCCACCGGGCGTTTCCTGCTACGTCTCTTCTGCCACCGTCATGTCAGACTCAGGTGAGGGAAGGGTTTTCAATTTTGACCTATTTTACTCTTCCTAATCCTTATCCCTACTACAATCTAGTCCCGGGTCAGGGGATTCTGTGTCAACATTCTACCATTGAAGAGTTTGAAGACTTAACATCTGCATGTTAAGTGACTATTGTTGCCATTTCCTGTGCAAATGACATACACAAGACTTAATGATCTTCTTCTGCACCCTCATTTGTGTTTTTGTCCCTGCAGGGAATTGAGGGAAGACTTGCCATCGCCCTCTGTACTTCATTGTTTTCTACCTCCACCCAGCGTGGTGACGACGGTCCACCTCCGCAGAGCCTCAGGACTCAGTCCCCCCAAACAGACAGGTGACTCCACGGCCATGCTCGCCACATCGCCTGCATTGTTGAAACTGCTTTAAAATGCATATAAAAAACAGTAGATTTTGCATTTTGATCAACATTTGCATCCTGACATGTTTCTTGTCATTCCTCCCGCTCTGTCTCGACATGATGTTGTCATGCACAGCTCCAGATGTTTACGCAGTGGTGCGATGTGAAAACGACACCATCAGGACTCGAGTGTTCAAGGAGGACGGAAACCCAGAGTTCAACCTCAGAACTATCTTCTACAGGAGATACCCTGACGCACACATCTCGATTGAGGTTCGTATTTTTTCACAAAATACACACACGCACACACACACACACACACACACTCACACACACACTCGCAGACACAAACACGCATCTGTGTGTGTGCAGGTCTGGAGCAGAGGCCTGCTGTGGGACTCGCTGCTCGGGGAAACTCGGCTTCAGACATCGGAGTCCGAGAGGAGCCGTAGCCACGTGATCGATCTGAGAGGCGGCCAATCCCATTCGAGATTCAGAGCATGCATCTTTTTAGAGACCTCGTCCAGCATCTGCCTCACGGACCTGTGACAGCAGCCATCGACTGTCACTGCAACATCTGTACCGCTGCTGAAAGAGTGAAACTGTTACACAGGTTGTAAAAAAAAACAAAAAACAAAAATAAAAACAAGGTGCTGTAGAGGCTTTTCATAGGGAGTTTAGAAGAAAATCTAGTTTCTGTCATTTAAAAAATATCTTGTCATATTCTGCTGGTCAGATTTTCATATTTGTGTCTTCCATGCTGTCGTCAGTTGAACAACAAAACTGATGTTATTTATGACTAGTGTTTGTTATTTTGCTTTTGTTTTTTTTTGGGCAGGGTGGCTGTAAGTGTCTGTGTTATTTATTGCCAATACTTTTGTTGTTGGTAACATTTGCATTTTTTATTAATTAAATAATCAGCATTGAGTGATTCTCTGTTTTCACGATGGCAAAAGGTCTATATTTGTTAAATCATAAATGTGAACACCTGAAGATGCTCGGTCAATCTTTCTGATGAGGTCTCATGAATCACTCATGTTGGACGTTAGTGACATCTAGTGGAGAGACTCTATATTCCCACAACAAAAACATCCATTCTCTGAATGGTGGAAAACCACAAAACAATCAACGTCAAAAACCGTGTAAAACTACAAAGTCTGTTTTAGGTGTTTTCCTGCAGTAATACACCTGATTTCAGTGAGAGGTTTGATGATGATCTGCTCATTGGATTCAAGTCCACTGAAGCACGTAGACATGCTGACTTGCAGGACAGAGTCCTCAGGGATCAGGATTAGACTGACTGATATTAGGTCTTCTCTCTGATTGCAGTTTGGTTTGGTGGAACAACACAACCTCTATGCTCCTGTCAACAGCGATAATGTTGTTTACAGGTCCAACAAGGGCATTCAGTCCTCAACATCTCAAAAAAAATGTTGTTGCTCAAAAAAGTACAATCAAGTCGAGTTGTGTCCATTTCTTTTTAACGAGCCTGTGGAGATCAGTGTAACAGTGGTGACACACCTCCACTATGTTGTAATGCCAAGCAAAGTTCATACACATTTTTTGAACTGCATGCAGAGAAAGCTGTGGCTCACACAGGGAGAACATGCTAACTTGAATCTGGGACAGTCTCATTGTGAGGAAAGAGTGCCACCCACTATTCCACTATGTTTTATTAATTTTACCATACTAGCTTCACATTCATGACTTCATTTATCCTCGAAATGTTTAAAGTCTCAATTCTGGATTGTTAAAAGTCAGTGTGTACATAAGAGCTCTACCACTAACCCACTGAATATACAAACTTTTAGATTTTTTGTTATGCCCTCCTGTTTATTAATTCAGGATTGTTTCACACTTTACTAATTAAATAGGCTCTTTAATCGACCCCCTATATCATTTTTTAGTCACAGATTTTTGTCTCCTTTTCCTTATGTTTTATAGCATGAACCAGAATGAATAACAGAAATCTATCTCTTCGGTTCTCTCAATAGTTTTGATCTTTTAGTCTTTCTTTTTGTTCAACAAGAACTTTATCAAATGTACTGTGAGTTCACATATTTTAACATAGAAAAGAAGATATTGTAATAGGTCAAAATTCACTACATAAAGGGAGTGCAGCTTATTTTTGTGAGTGGGGTCAGATGAATATGTGGAGAACTATAGCCATAACTCCTTCTCTGGTCTCGCCATATTAATAAAGTTCTTATTCTAAAGCAGTATGTTACTTGGATTTAATAATCATTAATCAGCTTGATGGGTTTTTCGTCTCTCTCTTTTTACATCTTAAACATGCACCATGTCATGTTGAAGAGCAGGGAATATGAAAAATTATATCTTTTTTCCAGTCGTGGTGTGCAGGAAGTTGCAACATAAACAAATGTATCAGTTGATCGCGTGAACGCGCTCATTCCTGTGCCAGCGCGCGTCTGAGAGGCGGGGGCTTGGCATCCATCTAGCGAGGCGCGGCTGCCAGAAGGAAGCAGGCTGAGAGAGAATTAATACGAATGTAAGTGTGGGACATCGGACTACAAAACTGGGCTTTTCTCTTTCACACGGAAAGTTTCTTGTTTGGACACCGCAATGTTGGCCTAGGGGCGAACAACAGAGACGCGCGGTTTTCTCCAACATAATAAAGGCGAGGTCGCACTTTAACTTCATCGGGCAGGTTTGACTGCATTTGTTTGACATGTGACACACATTTGCTGTACAACAGTTAGCGTTCAATCTAGTTGTTGTTGTTGTTTTATAAGGTGTGTTTACACGTTTCAGTACAAAAGTTCAATCTACTCACCTGTTTAAGTTGTTTAATCAATCTGGACCCTACCCACCCACGAACTTTAAAAAAAAGTTAGTTTTATTGATTTTATTGATGTATTTTAAAGTAAAAAGGAGTAAACCATTACAGCTTCACACATTTCTGTCTAATAGTTACGTCTGTGAGCTCAACTTACGTTGGGCACTCTGTATTTTGTGTTTACTTAAATTAAGACTTCAATCTGATTTATAATAAAGTCTAATTCTCGCTAAACACACTGAATCAACTGCATTGCGTCGAATTTAAGTTTAATGAGTAAGCTGGACACACAATTTTGGGATAGGGTGAAAATGTGATTCAATAAAGGCACTGATTGAAATTGTTAAAATTAACTCATGTTCATAACATCTACTGTAATCTTCAGATATTTTCTGTTTGTGTGACCCATGTTAACACACCAAATGTTTGAACTCAAATATTTTGGAAGGTCAATTTCATAGTTGCTCAGATGCCACCAGGATTATTTTTTTCAACGTTTTCCAGAATAAACCTGAATTTTGAACACTTTGTGCATTATACAAAATGTTGTTGGAGTTTCCGTCCAAAAAACTCGGTTAACTCAGTGGTGATCACATAGTGTAATGCAGGCTGACGTTATGTGTTCAAGCACTTTTTTTGGTAAGATTTTCATCTTATAGATCATCTTCACGTCAATGGAAGTTCCAATATTTTTGATGTTTGTGGTTGTTTTCCCATTTTTAAAAGTAGACTTCAAGAACTAAAAGAAATTTAACATTCATAGCTTAAATAATATATCGAAAACTTGATGTAGGTCGTTTTAAAACAAACTCCTACAAGTGAACAAGTGAACTTTGGAATGCAGTGCTGATAAGTTCATTAAGTTCAGAACAGATCTGATCTCATTGTGAATAAAAAATGTCATAAAATATCTCTTTTATAGTTGTTCAAACTTCTCACTTTTATCATGGGGAGTCCATAAAGTTTCAGTGAAAAAAGGAGTAATGTATTAAAATTGGAATGGATAAAAGATGAGCTACATCGGGGGTCGCAAAACACGTTTAACCTTTAAAATGAGGCTGATGTAGTTTCTAAAGTTTCACATTAGTTTTTTGAAAACCATCTTTTTACATTTTGTTTGTTTTTAAGGAGTTTATTTTACCTTTTTTTTAATTTTAAAGCTCTTTTTAGCTAAGACTTACACTAGTGTGTAACCATAAAAGACAAGTTAAATCTTCATTCACGTATAATTTTGTGAAATATTTAACCCACTCCAGAGAGGCTGAAGAGCCACATGTGGCTCCAGAGAGACACACAATGTTACACCCACACAGGAAGAATACGCAAAAGTCAACAAGCGAAAACTGGACTTGAACCAGAGACCGCCAATCACAACTCTTCACAAAAAAATGTGACAAGTTGCTGAAGGAATTATTTGGGTGAAAAAATTATGGACATGTTTGTAAGAAGAAAAGGTCAACAGAGGTTCCATTTATCACACCTGTGTAGAATCGTGTTTCCGGAAGAATGTAAATAATGTTGCTTTACTTTGCGCCTCCGTCGCCGTCTTTTGTCTTCCACTGCAGGTCAGACACCAAACTGCCGACAATGTCGAACCCTGGGGTCATTGACCGGGCCTGGAACTCTCTACCCTCTCAACCGGCACAAGGTGAGACGAGGCAACGACTCCGCTGTGGACTCTTGTTTTCAAACGGCATGTATAAAGGTTAAATCATTCGTTGTTTTTCTTGCAGGAATTTGTAAGTTGTTTTTAATGGCCATCCCCATTGCACAGATTACCATTGGTAAGTCTCACATCCATTCTATTCCATTTGTTCTGACGCACAGAGTTTTAACCTCCTGCCGTCTCGCCCATGTTCACCAGGGTCGATGTACCTGGAGGACTGTCCTCGAGAACACTACATCCCCATCTACCTGATAGTGTTGGGAGTCTTTGGTGTGCTACTGAGCATGCTCTCCTGCCTGCCGGGTACCCGACAGGGGAAAGACGAAGAGCCCACCCCGCTGACCCGCGCCTGCAAAATCTGGAACTCGCTGACGTCCATCTTCCTTTTCTGCTGGTTTATCTCAGGTGAGATCCCAGAAATGCACCGAGCGTCACTTGGCTATTTAGGAGTTTTCCACATGTTTACTTGCATTAAAATGTTCTCCGTGGCTCATGTCTGCCACTCATAAAACCCTGTCCTTCCAGTGGTGGCATACTAAGATTATTATCACTGGACTGTTCGCTACAGTGTTGATGGAAATAAGATTAATTAACTTTTTATCAACAATACAGATAAATTATAAAAAAAAAAGATCATTCCAGAGGAAATGTTGTGTGCCTTCATCTCTCTCGATCTCAATGTCTCCATGTCAACAGACACTGATCTTCTTTCATCTCAAGAAGATCAGTGTCTGTTGACATGGAAACACTGAGATCGAGAGGTGCCTCTCTCGATCAACATGAGGTGCCTCTCTCATCTGCTTTGTATGGGACATTGATTCTGGAGTTTTTTTGCTATTTACTCAAAAACGGTTAGCTGAGTCCTGAATCTAAGTTGTAGCAACATAGCTCTGAACGTTCCACACATTTTGATGTGCTTTTTGTGTCAATGCTCTCAACGGTGGGAGACCAGTTACTCGCAGAAAAACACTAATAAGGATAATAGAATTAAATGGCTTCATAGGATAGTAATCTTCTCACCTTTCCACAAAGGGTGGCACACGAGTAGTTTTTTTTTGGGTGGGATGGGAATAACTTAAACTGTATAATGTAAAAATAATAGATCACTCATCTAAAAAACAACTGTTCCAGCAGTTCTTCATGCATACAAACAAATTGCCCCCCCCCCCCAAAACAAAACAAAAAAACCTGTTCTTTCCTGATCCTGCTTAGCCGGTTCCCTTTGCTGTGGTTTTGCGAGATGGCATATAGCAACAGAGAGACTATTGTCCATAATCCAGGCTGTGTTATGGTTACCAATCTCAGTGCTTTGTGGTTTTCTGTAGGACTCTTGCTTCTTGCTACCAAGGTCAAAATAATCCACATGTTGCAGTTCGATATATATGCTTTTTCCAGTGGATTTGTTAGCAATTGAGTTCCCCCATGTTTTGTAGTGTTTTGTAACAACTATCCGACACTCCAGTCTGTCACAGGGCAAACACCGGTCATCTAAAACAATCATACAGACTCTTATTCACACCTACAGTTAATTTAGAGCAACCAGTAAGGCCAGAAAGGCTTGTTTTTGTACTACAGGAAGAAACTGACATACCTGGAGAGAATCCTCGCAGGTACAAGAAAACTATGCGAAGAATTAACCTGTGCAAACATGTTTAGCTCAAGCTCGCTACTGTCGGTTCTAAATCATTTCATTGGAGTTTTTTTTTATTTTTTACATAGAATAAATTACTCTGTTTCAGAGCAATGTTAACTAGTATGCTCTGAAACTGAAAATGCAATGTAGTGATGTTGATTCTACAGATATCTCATCATGTCCATCAACTTAGGTGTGTCGTGATCAACTGTTAATAAACTGTTTCTATTTTCTAGGTAATGTGTGGATCTACTCGATCTACAAGCCGGACTTCAACAAGAACACGACGAATATCGAGCAATACTGCAACAGGACGCTCTACCTGTTCGCCTTCTGGACCACGACCCTGATCTACATCCTCCTGGGTCTGTTGCTGCTCGTTGGCTGCTGCCTCTGCGTCTGTCAGTTCGTGTTCGACTGCGAGGATCCAGACGACGCGGAGAGGCCTTCCTGATGCAGAGCGGCGAGGAGACGGGTCGCAAAATTACATTTTTTACATTGATAGTCATTTGCATCCCCTCCCCACATCTGCCTGATGATGTGCTTCAGCTGACAAAAAAAAAAAATCAATGCTTTTCTCTTATTGCATTTGGTTTTCTTTTTGTGACACTTAATCATCAAACTTGATTGTAATTTTCACTGCTGTCGAACGTACACAAAATATAAAGATTATACATACTTTAATGTGAATCATCAAATGAAAATAGAATTTGTATTTTGTTAAATAAACAATAAAAATGTGTGCAAAGGACACGAGTGTGAATCTGTTATGTCTATTACTTTGTTTGGGTCAAAGTATTAGAACGATTAATAAACACCGACAACTAGTGTGAGCGTTTTCAAAGACATCTTGGCTCTTGACAACTTAAACGTTTATTTAAAAACCCTCTCTGCCATAATGTTTATTCTCAGACGACTGTAGGCGAAAGCCCCATCGTCTCTCCAAAAACTTGCTGCCACAATCTCACCCTCCTGTGGCTGATACATTGGAGCATTTTGCTTTCTGCTGCACAGCTTCTCTCAGACGTGTTGCCATCTGCTGTCAAGTCTCTGTGTTGATGGTTAAAATAAGAATAACACATTTTCAACGCACTTTTTTTTTCCATTTTACACTAATCGGTTAGTTTTGGTAATTGGATCTACTCCTATGTGTATATCGTCTGCAATATGAAAAGAAGAAAAGTTTTGATTCTTTTGGAAAAGACAACCCACAGTAAAGACAGAAGCAGCAGATGTAACCTCATAACAGACAAGTGGGTGACAACGTTTCTCTTCTCATACTGTCTCCTAACAATATTTATAGAAAACAATAAAAAAAAAAAATTACTTCAACAACTGTGTTTATGTATCCTATAACACAGAAATATTGAACCATATAATTTACATACAAAATACAAAATGTAACATTTATTCATGTATGGTTAAAATATAAATTCACAAACTTTGGAAAAAAAAAAACAGTTAGTGCTTAGAACAACTTCAGGGATCATGTAAAGTTGTTTTGTTGTTAAGTGTTAGGGCCTTGGTGATGAAATCACATGTGTGTCAGCACGACTTGCGGGCGAGGGCTGCCAGCGCTTTGGCGTGGATTGGCTTGTAGAGGAGCGTGAAGTTGGAGGGGCTGAGCTGGCCGTTGCCCTCCGCGTCAACTGCTCCCATCAACACGTAGTTCAGGCCTGGAGAACAAACACATTTCGGGAGAACAATGTCAAATATCGTCAACCAAAAAGGCGGCAACAATTTGTTATTTTTTTTTAACCTTTTGGTGAATTAACATCTTCGTGTATTGTGTCCTTATATAGAGTAAATTGCTTCACATTTTCTCACACAGGTTAAGTAAAGAGTCATCTGCATACACTGAGATAATCATCAAAAAAAGACTTTTTGTCGTACCCTCATTTTGAAATGTGTCGCTAGATAAAAGCCAAATATTGACATTTACAACTACAGTGAGTTTGATAAGTCGATGAAATACTACAAAGCTTGTTAGATATTCATGCCTAAATGAGGTTTAACAAACCTGAGGGGAGAACTGACATTTTTAGTTCTGCATAGTTAAAAACCCTAAATTGCCTGAATCGAAGAAAAGGGGATGCACAATGGTATTAAATATGAAAATGTACTCGTTATTATTTATTCCTATATTGGTTTAAGCAAGACTAGTTAGAGTCAAGTGAAACAGCATTTCCATTTAAAAAGGGAATATGATGATCTACTGAAAGGATTTTAAAATAAGGCTTTAATCTAAAAAGAAAATATAATTTCAGTTGTGTGGAGTGATGTAGTGGTTCGCACTCTCCCCTCACAGAGAGAAGGTCGTGGGTTGGACTTGGAGGCCTTCCTGTATGTTTTCCTCCCACGGTGGAAAACCTGCTGTTGAAGTTAATTGTTGCCTCTGTATTGCCTGTAATGTGAACGTGTGTGTGGTTGCCTGTCTCTCTGCGTTTGCCCTCCGATAAACTCAAGAGTGTGGACGTTGTACCTTTGGCCACGGCAGGGCATCTCTTGCAGGTGGAGGTCAGCGTGACAGACATGACGGGTCCGGATTTGGTGATGTTGAGGCGTCCAGCTTTGTAGGCCTTGATCAGAGACACCTCAATGGTTGCTGAGCCTCTTGGTCCGGGAGTCACAGATATAACTTTACCGGTGATCACTGAGGAAGACAGCGAAACATCAGAGGGATATTTTTAGTTCTCATCACAGAAAATAAAACGACGCGGGAGAGGTTTTCATGTTTCTCACCAAAGTCATGGGGGCAGAAGCTTGTTTGGAGAGTTCCTGCTCTCTTGCAGGGTTGTGTACACAGCGGGTTCAGAGAAAACGCTGCGCACACACAAACATACACACAAGCAAACATTAAGAAAATAACCTTGCATCCTAACAAGTATCTCTAGTGAAGTATGAGCTGATTGAGTTCCACTAACGTTTCTTGCTCACGGCAGGTTTCTTGGTAATCGTCTTGCTCGGCCCTGGTTTCGGCTTTAGTTTCGGTTTGGCTGTTGGTTTAACTCCACCTCGAGGGGTTGGCTTCGCCGGCTTGATGAGGGGTTTTCTTGTCGGTTTGGTCTTGGGAGCAGGCTTCGGGGTGGATTTGGCCTTGATGCTTGGTTTGAGTGTCGGCTTGATAACCTTCAGTTTGGGTTTTGGTGTAGGTTTAGGCTTCGGTGTAGGTTTTGCTTTCAGTGCAGGTTTAGGTTTGGGTGTGGGTTTTTTCACAGGTAGTTTAGGTGTGGGTTTGGCTGGTTTGGGTTTAGGCGTGGGTTTGACTGCAGGCTTGCCAGTCGGTTTACGTAGCGGAGGTTTCTTCACAAGTGGCCTCTTCACTGGTGGTTTCTTGGGAGGCTTCGGTGTGGGTTTAGACACAAGTCCTGGTCTAGGTTTAGGATTTGGTTTCGGGGTTGGTTTGATGGGTTTGCTGGGCTTTATCTTTTGTGGTGTGGACGTGGTCTGAGGACTGTGGATGAAGTCTCCTCCTGCAGTGGGTCTCCGAGTTCCACGGGGGACGCTGGAGTAGAAGGCCATGAATCCATCTGAGGTCACACTGAGGTCGGACACGAACTGGACAAGGAGCTCATTCCCATTGCTCACAATAGTTCTGAGTGGATAATTGGAATGTTAATACAAAGAAAAGACAAGGACACACGAATGAAAATAACAATAAGCTGTTGTATACATTGAAATAAAGAAAAGAGCAACTTATTAAGACTTAATCTTGCAGGGTAATCTCACCCTGGTGCTCTGTCCCCACAGAATTTCCCGATCCTCCTTGAGTCGTCGGTCTCTCCCCCATTAAACAACGCCACATAGTCATATCGACAGTACGTATCGGGCTCCAGATCCAGCTTCTGAAAGCTCACCTCGATCACCTGAAAAAGAGGTTGGTCAAACGAACTATGAAATTCCTAACAGGGCAGGTCGCCGGTTTATGTTTATTCCTGAAAAACTCTCATGAGGCGCGTACAGTGCAGACGGAAGAAGGTGGCGTTGGAGTCGTGAAATACAGAGAAGCATTTACTCCCTCTCTTGGCCTTGCTGCCTTTCCTCTTTCCTTCCTTACGTTCAATCTCTCGACACACACCAACACGCCTGCTCAATGAAGCCTTTCATTTGGACTCCGTCACTACATTGGGAAGCCGAGGTTAAACATTTCCTCGTGACAGGCCCCTTCACTACTGTATTCATTCCTTCTTCTCCTACAGCATCAACACAGAGTTTCAACACACCTGAATGACATTTAGTTTCTTTCTTTCATGTAAGAAATTGAATTCTTTGGCAATCTGGACCTCGGGCAGAAGCAATAAATAGTAACACTCCAATAAGCGAGCGTCCCCCTTTTAGTTCTTGGAATGTGTTTTGGTAATTGAGCTGAGTAAGAATCTTACATTGCTTGGCTCTACGGAGATGTGCCAGGAACAGCTGATGCCTGCTGGGTAATTGGAGTTTGGCCAGTTGGGCGTCCGGACGGAGCCCTGAGATTTGGTCAGCCGTCCACCGCAGAACTGATTCTCTGTGAGGATGATTCAAATAGGAGAGAAGAAAGAAAGCAATGTGCATACTGCATGTGAAACACGATAAAACTCGATTTATGTCTAGAAAGTGAACTTTGTGTTTCCACACCCTCCATGTGTGGCTTCCCAGCATTGAAGGAAGCCAGGAAGCCCCTCCCCCCGGTGGCCTCGTCTGACACCATCTCCAGCATCATGGTGTTGGAGGTGGAGATCAGGGCTCCGGGTCTGAACGTCCCACAGAAGCGGCCGAGCTTCTGTACCAGGCGGGTATGACCGTTGTAGACGTCCAGGTAGTCATAGCGACAGGTGGGGTCGGCCTCCATGTCGAAGAGGCGAAAGGAAAGCATGACCACATGACCCTC
>OMNM01038412.1:0-10069 GCA_900302745.1 Parablennius parvicornis | reverse complement strand
CACGCAGGATCTGTCCAGACAAGAAGACACGACCGGCTAGCAACAAGCACACTGAAGCTGTTCTTGTGAAAACGAAAAATGTGATCGACAAAAATAGACGCTATTCTGTTTTTCCAAAGCGAGAACAGGAGGGACGTAGTTATCATACAGCAAAGTTTGAACAATGAATCTCTTTAATGAGGCCAGATGATAGATTTGTTGATTTCTGCATTTTTCAATGTTTTGTGTCTTCTATGTTTTTGGTGTATTTCTGTCGCAGCGTTACAGCGCCACCTATAAGCCGAGCATAGGTACCACATCAGTTTTTAGGAGTTTTCATTTTGTCGTGTTGATTGGAAACTTTTCCAACAACGATTGGGAGAAAAAACGTTGTTTTGTCTCATGTGGGCGGGGCCTTAGACTGAATGTCCCCGCTGCTCTCTACTCTGTGTGGTTTCACTCTAAAACCCAGCAGGTGGTAGCAGCTCAGCACGGCTCCCCAAATAAACATTTCTTATCCGACTCACCGGAAGCTGTAGGTGCTCATGGTGTCAGCGACTGACTGGCGCCCCCCGTGGCCGCTGTAGGAAGAGCCGACGCGGGATCCTCCTCTGGGGACCCCCAACCAGGTCCGGATCCCCTCCCCGACGTCCTCGGTCCCGACGGAGCCCACGCTGGACACTGAGTCGCTGCAGGAGCAAAAACAAAACCCACTGAGCCCGCTGGAGAGCCTCCACACTCCCACCGTTCAGCCGCTGATTCTGCATTAACAGCATGCAGGCGAATCGCAGTCATTTCTAACGGTCGAGCAAGCCGGGGGAAGGGTTCACAATCAGGACGGCACCCTCGCGTCATGATTTGTACGGTGATACAAATCATCTGAGAAACAGGCTCCGGTGTGAATCTCAGCCACAGCATCCAGTTTGCTACTAAATCTATTGTTCCACAGCGTAGTTTGTCAACAAGTAACACGTTTTTAAAACGGCGGCTGTCCAAAAGAGTCATAAATTACACTGAACACCTTGAAAAGGCCCTGATTTCATACTTATAGTCAAAAAGTCTGTTTATCTGAATATATTTAATATGTTGGGAAATGTTTTTGGACATTACGTGACTTTCATCAAGGAAGAGTGTGATTTTAAAATAAACTAGAACCGACACTCGGGAGAGCGTATGTCTTCGCCAACGCCACATTTGTCACCATGGAGACCAATGGATCACAAGGTAGTTTGATCCACCACACCACTCATATCTCTTGTCATGGTCGTTTGAGTTGCTTCATGTTATCACGGTTTGACGCTGATGTACACACATTTTACAATATCTGTGTGACCTCTCCCCCTTGACCTTTGACGCCCAACCCTAGAGAGCACTTATTCAGGTCAATGCTACACTTTTTAGACTTTGCATGCCAGCCAAGAGTTGCTACAGTACCACAGAAAAAAAACTCAGCACTTGGTAGAGCACATACCTTCACGAAAGCCACATTTCTTTGTGGAAGCGAGTTAGCATCACTAGCATATTAGCCAATAGCGCATTTCGATGCTAGCGATGCGATGAGAACACAGATAAACCACTACCCGAGTCAATGTGCTCACACCGGCGTTTCTGGATACTTGCTGAACTGAGATATTAGCTCGAGCTCCGGAGCAGATTAGCAGTGTGCTTGCTAGCGGCTAGCGGCGGCTGTGACGGCTCACCGCGGAGGTCCAGTGTGTCACAACGGAGTAAATATCTTACCTCTCCAGGGGCTGTTTGATCTCAAAATCTATATTGATTTGTTGTGGATGACGACAATTCATCCCTGACGATTTCATGCGATTCAGGTCAGTAGTTTTTTGTGAAACGTTGATAAAATACATAAATACAAACCAATAAATACAGGCAAATAAAAACAAGCCTTCGTTGGGGAAGGTAATAATTGGATTTGTAAAAGTATACAAAAAGAAAAACAACAGAGCTTCGGAACAAACTCACAAGTTGGAAAAGATTATCAACACTAAGTGAATAACATCCTCCATTTTTCTTTTTTCTTTTCACGACACACTTCTTGATGGACGCGGCTTAAAGTATCTGTAAAATCCTATAATTACAAAGCCTCTAATCATGTTATTTTAATCGAGAACTATCACTAATTTAAAAACTTTGAGAGGGTTAAAGAACAATGTCTACAATTTTACGGCTCAGTTTCTCCTGCAGCGCCTGTAAGATGTTTTTTTAATTCCTCCTCTCATCACGATGCCTCAGTCGCAGAAGCAGAATTAAACAAAACACTTTTCAAACATTTAATTAGCATTGTAAGGGAATTATGCCCCTTTGAGCTTAAATAAAACATGCCACTTTTTTTTTTTTTTTTTTTGGCGCCTGTCTCATTTAGTCGAGCATTTCAAGCACCACTCCAGCAGCTTGTTATATCTGCTAATATATTCATATCGGGCAATTATATTAAAACTGGTTGAGCCAATAACATCGTGCACCACAATTGTTTTTGTCCGTACATCACATTTACTCATTAAGAGAACCACAGTCTCTTTTATGTTCATTGCTTTAGTATAAAGCACCAGCCCACACACACATACACACACACACACACACACACACACACACACACACACACACACATACACACACACATACACGGTCCTGTGCACCCAACCTTCACACTCACGCCGCTCTCCCACCCCAATGTTAACTTCACAGTGGGCCGAGACCTGATGAACTCTGTTGTTTTTTCAACCCGCCTCCCTTCCATCTTGTACTCGCGCTCTTTGTCATTGTCTCTCCCTCGGAACAAAAAAAAAAGAAGGTGAAAGGCTTGCCAGCGGGAATTAATAGCCCTGCTTAGATGAATTATATTTGCGATGGTCTATGGTGACTCCAACATACTTCATTTACATGATAAGTAATTCATTTCATAGAAATCCATCATTTTCACGTCAAGAGTGTGGGCTATTTAAAACTGCTGTGGGGATTTTTGTCTGAGACTTACCAACATTGGTTCACCTATTTATGAAGTACTATCAAGTCCAGACATTATCCAAAGAAGCAATTTCACATAAGTATCACACAACATTAATTTGTCCATGTCAGATCACTAGTACTCACATGATAAACGTTTTCAGACTTTTTCAGACTTCCAGTGATATATTCTGTCACACTTTGCGAGCTCACAATGTGTGGACAAATCTTCCATTTGCTATTTCCAACCAAATCTGTATCAGACATGCATGGCATCTAAGCTCAATGAAAGTCAACCACATGACTAAATAATAAAGCGCTGATTGAGATTTGGCTTGGTGCTTTGTTGAAACAGAAGGCAACAGAAAAGCCACTACATCTCGCTATACTCTTACATCACTAAAAACACACAATACTTTACACTTGCTGCTCTAAACATCTCCTAAAATGTAGACCAGTACACCCTTAAAGGTCTTTTAAAATATACATCTAAAATTAACACAACCTGAATCACTTTCCAGGAAAACTTGGATGAAAACCTATTGTTCTATCTGAATAATAACCTGAAGCAAAGAGCCACAGTTGGACAGAAACTGTTAGAAGACAGTAAGGTGACTGGTCTTGAATAGTGAGTGAAAGCCCAGGCCTTGACCTCATAGAGAATATATATTTATACTTGGAAAATAGGTTTACCTTGAGCACCTTGAGAGAGCCTGAACAGTTTTATAAAGAAGAACAGGAAAAAATATCTTATTTGATTGTGGCTGTCGTGGACATGTGATGAAAGAAAGCATCAGGAATTTCACGGCTCACTACAACATACCAGTGTTACCATTGCGACAGCACAATGGCAACAGATTTCAAAACATTAGAATTGACCAGCCATGTAAAGGACCTCTGTTCACTTTCATGTGAAGTTTTTTCATAACAACTACTTGACTCTGTTGACTTTGTTTACTTGGCAATTCACAACTACATACAACTTCCCAGAGTGCTCTCCATGCTACAAATGAGATTCAAAGCCAGATCACCCAGACTCAAGTTCAGGGAAGAACGCAATGAATGATTACTTAAAAATGAAATCAAATTAAACACACTAATCGCGAAGGGTGTTTTTGATGCACTGAGTATAGGCTTTATACAGCCAAATAGTTCAAAACTGCACTTTAATTTCTGCTTCCTGTATTAGTCCTTTGGCCATTGACTATATACGTCAAACAAAAACACCCACAGGCCACAGGGAGCAGTCCCAGTTCCCCCATATATATCGGCTTTGATATTCACTGCAAGTTTATCAACGAAGGAGTGGGAAAAAAAAAAAAATTAACAGACTAGCAGAAATAGTTTGAAGCAGCTACCGAAAGTGCACAAAAATGTCCCCTGGAGAATGTCATCAACACGCCCACACATTTGCAGCGAAGTCTCCTGACAATGACCCGCTCCAGTCACGCATGGGCTTAATCGGACATCACACTGGCCGTTGAGCTGGCATGCTGAAGTCTGCCTAATGTCTGGTCCGACTGATTTGGAAATTTGCACTCTGAAACAGAGTTCCAGCTGTTAATGTCTGGATAATCTTAAGGTAGCGGTGCATGTGTGAAAGCAGCTGTTAAATAACTCTAACAGCAGTGGAAAATTTAGTGGGAATTTACATTAACAGATGGCATTTGCATTTACAGATTGGTGCTAAGAACCAATGACTGCTTCATTGGAACTCATTCAGATTAAAAGAAACGTAAACTCTAATTGCTATTGCCTTGGGAGTCTTAGTTAAAGTTTGTACCTAAATACTGTTTAAACTCTGTGCATTGTAACTTTGAAGCCAATGTTATTTCTCCTCATCACTGCCAGAGGCAACATTTATGACATCTGGCTGTCTTTAATTACTGAATCTGTTTCAAAGAATGCATGTGCCGGCATGAAAATTATTCCTTTGCATTCATAAACCCAGTTTTGTTGAAGGTTTAAAGTGCATAGAACCCAAGCTTGTGCTGGGAGATATCCTTTTGTAGAAAAACAATTTGCATTATTCAGAATGTCTGCATGTTAATATACTGTACATGCGTATGTGGTTTCATGCAAGACTGTGCAGCAACATCTTCCTATAAGCTCCTGGGATTATTGGCTCCCAAACGACCCAACTTGGTCACTATGGGGCAAGGCAGAAACATATGTATATGCAGATACTCTGCACTTTTTGCACTTTTGCTTACACAGTGTGCTGGAGAAACTCTTGTTCCTGGAGCTTTTGTAATGGTGGTAGTTTCTTAATGCGGTGTGGGCATAGCCACTGCAGCTCCCCCACCTGGTCAAGTAATATATATCCGGCATCTATTTTGTCCTAAATAAAAAATAAATTGGCAGACTGAATGGTAAACACAAGAGCAGTTTGGAACCATTTCCTAAATACTAACTAAAACACAATCTGCCAACACTGTTGCAGAAATTTTAAAAAGCTTGAAGAAAGAAAAACTGTGTTACAATGGCACACGACTGCAACCTAATAACAGATTGTATTGCTTTAATTCCAGATACTGCACCATGAAAAGAATTGGATATTTATCATGTTTACGAGTGCTGACATGTAGAAATGACAGTATATTGTTTACATGACAGCACATCAACACGAGACAAGGCCACTATCATTATTGCCCCTGGTTTGTTTATGATTCATGCTTTCCTATGGAAAACAATTTCACAGGCTAGTGTTTAGTTTGTCCAGGCAGACCCAGAGACTGCTTCCTTGAGAACGTTCTCTCTGATGACCTCAATATTTTTACCACAGCATATTCGGCACAATTCTCCAACAGCTGAAAGAAGAATTCATTTCCATACCATGTCAACTCTTCCAACTTAGTGCCGAACTGCCTGTTGTGATCTGAAATAAGTAAAGAGAGTCATTTGCATCCATTGATGTCTGTATGTGCAAAGCAGTGGGACAGTGAATGGATTCCAATGAGACCGGGCGCCTGTTCCAAAAATGTTCCCTATTCATAAGCACATAACACAAGAGGATTGGTAGACTAGGGTGTATTCGACGAGTGCCCATACTAGAATGCACTTAAATGTATTAAGCAACATTTTAGCAGATAGAAAGCCTCCACCAGCTTGTTCCACATTCATTTCTGACACTCCATCTCAATTTGCCATTCACTTATACAGAAGAAGGCAAGTACCTTTAAAGCACCACATCCTCTCGCAGAGAGCTCACCTTCATAGCCTAATGAACATGTTGAAATTCAATGAATTTTAATTTGCCGTCATATTAGGACAAAGGATAAAAGAGAGGGAGAATTTATTAGAGGGAAAATTAAACCCAGCTTCTTAATTTTTTTCCCCCCAAGTTCTCCCTGAAACACAACAAAAGAAAAGAAAAAAACAATTAGCTTTTAAGCTATAATCTTTATCTTAATGGCTGGAGAGGTACTTAAATGGGGAGTCTAGGCTTATCTTGCTCACTTGGTTCTTCTCATGGCAATGAGTTTGCTCGGTAGTACAGTTCACATAAATCAAAGAAAAAAATAAATAAGAGGAAAATAAACAATAGAAAGGTACACCGCAAGGTTCTGACAGTGTTGATGTTTTGTTTTCTTGCCCCGCAGGGTAATCTTTCTGAAAGGATGTTTTGTGAGAGAAAACAAGGTCACAAGCTTTCCAACTGACCAGAGTTGACAGGTAACAATCTGCTCTTAACTTTTTTAAATTTCAAATACAATACAGAGCTTTAATTTGTGTATCACGAGTTCTGTATTTGTATATAATCCATTTTTATTTTACTGCTTGTTTTTCTTTCTGGGGAATCTAGTTGTTATGAAGTTATGTACCAGGATGCTGTTTACACACAGACATACGGTGCGCACACACACACACACACACACACACACACACACACACACACACACACACACACACACACACACACACACACACACACACGAACACAAACACACACAGACACGCTTCAAGCGCAGAGGTGCCCCAATGTGCAGTTGTGCAGCGTAGCGTAGTTATAATTAACAACTGGCCTAGTAAATTCTACCCTGCAACTGTGCCCACCAGGCACACTACTCCTACAACACAGATGGAAATCAAAACCAATGGGTTTGGCTCTGACTGGGTATGAGACATTTTTAGAAAAGACCCCACTTTACGTCTACATGGGAAAACTCTTCAATAGTATCCCTGCAAGGAAACACCAGCATGTGGCAGGAGAGGGTTTTTTTTTTTTTTTTTTGCACTGCAGAGGATATGAAGCTTGAGCCGAGGAGAGGCCAAGCTGCGGGTAGGAGTCTGTCGGCTGCTATAAAGCATGGCTTTGTCATTGGGAGTGTCAGCATGAATTGTCACCTGTGAGCCACATCCATCATGTTGAACTATCAACTGGAGTCAGTGTCTCATCTCCTTCTGTAGCCAACTTCTCAGCGCTGCACTCACTGCCTTTCTCCAGTGAGAGAGAACAAGAATAACCCATAACTACTATTAATTAATCCATTCAAATGAGGTTTTATGATGTAAAATAGGTTTTTCCTTAACCATTGTTTCAGTGTGATGGAACATACACTGCAGTTGTTAAAATGGTATGTGACTTAAGCATAATTCATATTCCCTACGCAAACAATATGCGAAGGCTCTAAATGGTCATGATCCACCTCCGCACACCTTCTGTGTCGATTCTACATGCACCGCCAACAGCCTTCACGCATTTAGGATGGCAGAGAACAAAAGGGGAAGTACGCAGACCACAATGGTTGTAATTAGTCCATTTGACTACATCATGGGACATGTTAAGAAGCTCTTCATGTGATGAATGTGCACTTTATTTTCAAAGTGCTGCTAAACTCAAGTGTTAACAACACACTACCCAGGGACAGGGTTCTATAATGCTTTGCACACCACCGATAATATGGACGACACTGTGCAAGAAGCTAGCTTGTCGCTCAGTGCTATAATCTCTTGGCTTGCACCCACAGCTACAAGTTGCAGGGTCATTGCCAAACATCTCACCATATTACTCATTATGACCAGAAAATAAACACGAGCAATGAGTTTGTGGCCTTCAGCGGTAAGAGAAACTAGCTTCAGTTCAAGGGTTTGAATCCCACTGCTGCTCAGTTACGACTGTGGGTCCCGGAGCAAGGCATTTCACTCCCATATGATAGCCACATGCCACAGTAGGTCTGTAAAATACTCAGTCAATGCATAGGCACAGCTACTTTTGATAAATTTGAGTTTAAATGCAATTGAATCATTTCTTGCAAGAGTCAATGAAGTATATTAATTTTCTACAATGTTCAAACAGTTCCGGCAATAACAAACTGTACCAACAACTAGAGAGGGTTATAAAACTTTGATCAAAAAACACCCATAGAGATAGGAATCTGGAAAGATATTAGCACTAAATGAGTTATATATGGCAATCACAAGTCATAATTCATGGAAGTGTGTTGTAAATAGAGCTACCTTTGCTCTAAATGGAGAGACAATCAAATATTCCAACATTAGGATTGTAAACCAGCAATAAATGAGACATTCTGATTAGTGGAGTTATTTTCTTTCTTTAGCATATGAAAAATATTACAAATGATTGAAAAGATATCATGAATTCCACAATTTATTTTACAGTTACGATGTGTGCTAGTGGCAAGGGTCAATACTGGTGATTGACTCTGTGAAATAACTGAAGATCATAATGGATGCTACCTATAAAATTGCATACTAGATAGATTAGACTACACTGACTCACCACTGCAACCCAACTCTAAAACATAACATTATACAAATCTTACAAATGACTGTCAAACCCTGGCAAATGATATATTCCACCAGGTTCTCCGTAGCTACTGTGCTGTCAAAGGTAGAGCTTTTGAAATAAGTGAGTGCATGAACACTTTGGGACTTCAGCAGGTGCACTTATTTTGCTGCCAGTGCAATAAATTAACACATTAGTGGAGAGTATACCTGTGCCTACACATGCACAGTTTCTTCACACTCTGTGACTTAAAAGAGAAAATGGGTTATTTTATCCAAAAAGTATGAAGTCAATTACGAGACCATAATAGCCTCTCTGGAACCGTTTAACTTTCTTTCTACGTACTAAACCAGCAAACTGTAGTTTGGCCAATTTTATCAATGCTGTCATTATTGACAGGTGCCATTTATTGTCAGCTAATAGTTTTGTGCTGCACACAAGAGAATTAACTGTTCGATCTTGTAGCATAGCAAATGTAACAGGGGTTATCGAATTTTTTTTCTTCACTCTATTTTTGTCCTTTGAGGACAAAACAGACAGGAAGTTACCTAAATTGCTAAGGCTGGCATACACTACCGATCAAATTTGATGCTGAGGATACAGAAATGTGAGTGGCAGCGTGTGGGGTAAGTGGGAGTACGTCCATGCAAATACTGAACTAATAATACATTTGTGTTGAAGAGAGTGAAGAATGGGATGATGTGTACATATTTGCGCATCAGGATCGTGTCAGCACTGTTTTGAATTTATATTATTTTTTAGTCTGTTGTGGGAAAGTAAATTCGCCATCAAAACATCAATCTCCTACAAAAAGGGCGGAGTGTCAGTTGTAATGGAAAGCTCTGTCATCAGGTGGCTTTATCGCACTGCCACTCTTGTTTGCCTAAGCAAAGTTACCTGTAATTGACTGAAACATGTTCATGTCCATTCAGAAGATCATTTTCTCTATTAGCACGGACAATAATGATAGTGAGGTCACCAGCCTCACAGAATCTGCATGTAGATGTAAAGGTCAGGGGAATGAGAAAATGAGATAAAGGTGGAAAATATCTCGATAACAGCTGGGATCTTTGAGAGAGTCCAAGTTATCGCTTGACATGGCACG
Organism: Parablennius parvicornis; assembly: GCA_900302745.1. Classification (NCBI taxonomy): domain Eukaryota; kingdom Metazoa; phylum Chordata; class Actinopteri; order Blenniiformes; family Blenniidae; genus Parablennius; species Parablennius parvicornis. The sequence goes on along the minus strand of OMNM01038412.1, from coordinate 278 downwards.
TTACATTTGCAGGGAGGAAATAATGGCAAATAACTGATAACTAATTCCTGGTGAAACAAATCATAAAGCTAAAAGCAATTAATGCATCCTTGTGGCTTCTTAAAATAATTATTTCTCGAAGCTGTCATCATTTCTTTTCCAGTCGGAAATCTTGCGCCGTTTCTGTGGCAACTCCATTTCAAAGCCTCAGCACTGAATGCCAGACATCACTGGATAAATGAAGGTTATGTAAGCCTGATGCCCAGAAATTATTGCAAATACAAGACTGGTGGGCAGAG
>OMNM01038408.1:9938-21279 GCA_900302745.1 Parablennius parvicornis | reverse complement strand
CTCTCTGTGTGTCTGTCTGTCTATCTATCTATGTGTCTGTCTGTCTGTCTATCTATGTGTCTGCCTGTCTCTCTATCTATCTATCTGTCTGTCTGTCTGTCTGTCTGTCTGTCTGTCTGTCTATGTGTTGGTCTGTCTCTCTATCTGTCTGTCTCTCTATCTATCTATCTATCTATCTATCTATCTATCTATCTATCTGTCTGTCTGTCTGTCTGTCTGTCTGTCTGTCTCTCTATCTATCTATCTATCTATCTATCTATCTATCTATCTATCTATCTATCTATCTATCTGTCTGTCTGTCTGTCTCTCTATCTATCTATCTATCTATCTATCTCTCTATCTATCTATGTCTGTCTGTCTGTCTCTCTATCTATCTGTCTGTCTGTCTGTCTATCTCTATCTATCTATCTCTCTATCTTTCTATCTCTCTATCTATCTGTCTGTCTATCTCTATCTATCTATCTATCTATCTATCTATCTATCTATCTATCTATCTATCTATCTATCTATCTATCTATCTATCTATCTATCTATCTATCTATCTATCTATCTATCTATCTATCTATCTATCTATCTATCTATCTATCTATCTATCTATCTATCTATCTATCTATCTATCTATCTATCTATCTATCTATCTATCTATCTATCTATCTATCTATCTATCTATCTATCTCTCTATCTACCAGAGATCTTCGTGAAAACTCTTTCCAGTGTGTTTGTGAGAACAAGTGGTTGATGACGTGGCTGAAGAACACCAACGCCACGGTGTCGGACGTCTTCTGCGCCGGCCCGAACGACATGAAGGGCAAGCGTCTCAATGACCTTCCCATTCCAGCGGGCGAGTGCATCTCCACAGGTAAGAAGGACACGAGTAGTACCAGGTACGGCTCAGATGATGCTAACTTTCTGAAAGGAATCGATGGAAAGTGAAGAACGGAGATCAATGGAACTGCTGAATAATTGAAGAGGCTGCTGCAGTGAACCCGTGTGCATGGACTGAAGGTTTGCCTCTGGAAATACCCACCGATATGTACGTCTGGAGACACTCGTCAATGTGTGACACAGACACATGAGGCGATAACCGTTTAAAGACATTAAATCCATCCACAAGTTGTAAAGATGTTTCTATGAAACCCTGGCGGTCGTCATGTGACCTTGGCTCGCCGGAGAGTTCTCTGTGGGGCAGCTGAGGGTGCAGAGTGCACGAGCAGCGAGGTCACCTATAAGAGATTACTTCACCTTTTTACTGTTTTAAAAATCCAAGCATGATGTTTGACCAGTGGCTTTTCTGTGGTTCTCTTCTCACAGACTTTGTGCGTCATCAGTCCATTCCCATTCAGGCCATGTCAGCGGACATCTTCTCCTTCAAAGAGGATATCTACATCGCTCTGGCTGCACCCAACACCAACAGCTGCGTCATCATGGAGTGGGACCACATCGAAACCAACTTCAGGAAGTTTGACAACATCACAGGTTTGAGCACTCAGACCTTCAGTCATTTTGTTTTTTCTTTTCATTTGAATCTGACTATCTACAACTCCATGGAATCCCAGTAGTTTACTGAATAAATAAATTAATAAATGTCTTCAGTAACTGTTCCTCTCCGCTGTCGAACTCCCATTTGTTTCCAAAAACAATGACAAACTTTTAGTCATTGATTTTAATTTAATGCAATGTTTTTTTAACCGACATGAAAATAAGAACTTTTTGTTTAATCTCTAAAATACAGTTAAAAATCTGAAGATTATTCGAACAATGAAAGGAGGTTCTTCATGGTCTGAACAAAAGCACCATTGACCTGTTCCATAGGGTTTTAGAGATGTTTCTTTTTTTTTTTTTAATTTGGTCTTTGTAATCTGTACTTAAAGACATATTTCTTTGTTGGAAAGAAACATTTGGAACTGAGAAGTGGTGATTCATTGCTGATGTTGATCTATGGTCATTAAATGGAATAACACAATGGAACTGTGAGCCAAACTTTTGAAATACAGTAAAACCTGTGATGTAGTGACGCCATAGAATCCAAGTGAAGCATTCTGAAGACCCCTGAAGACAAATCTCTGCTCTTCAGAGGGTCATGATGACGACTAAGTGTATGAACGGAACGAACCAAACACCAAATATATTATGGAAGAAGCACTTTGTTTTAATATAAGCAAACATAACTGAATATATATGAAGAAATATATACAAAATAATTACTGTACAAAATTAAATGAAATATAAATACGGGTACTGTGTATTTATATATAATGTATAAAATAAATATTAAACTAGAGAAGCACTCTGAGAGCTCAGACCTCCACCAAATGGCATTTTCAATGTTAAAATTTCCAAACTTCAAAGTGCCGCCATGTCGTTAATCTGGATCTGATCAAGATTAAATTTGGCACAATCCGGGACAATGATCCTCCAAATATACATGTCAAACTTCAAAAGAATCGAAATAAAATTCTACGAGTTATGATGTTTTGAGAGTGGTAAATGGGGTTTCCAATGTTAACTTCCAGAATGTTTCCTGACCTTATTCTGGTTCTGATCCAGATGAAATGTTGCACCCTACTAGATATGACCATCCTACACATCACTGGATTTTTACAAGTCAATCAGATATGATCTCCAAGAGAGAGGATGTTTTGAAAAGTGGCTCAATGATAAGTAAAGGGGAGAAACAGGATCTTTGATATTAGTTTGTATCCAGATGGTTATCAGGATCACTCTCAACATTTAATGGATCTAAGTTGGTCCAGACACATCTTCTGGATTTATTTTAGGAAGATCCTCTCAGGAGTTTTTGCGTAATCCTGCGAACAAACAGACAAACAAACCCTGGCGTAGGTAAAAATAAATGTAAAATTCTAAACAGAGTAAGTATATACAGTCCAGTACATAATAAAGGTCACAAAATGCATAAAAAACAGAATCTAAACTATGATAAAATTGTACTGTATAAAAATATTCACAGTTAAAAACAAGATGATATAATACAACTATAAATATAAGTATATAATATTTTTCAAACGTAATCCGATCGCCCCGTGTGCACGAGCCAGCCAGGCAGAGAAATCCAAGATTTTAACATCCAGTAGGTGGCGGTAATGCACCAGGGACGCGTTTAGTCTGCCAAGATCACAGAAGAAAAAAAAGAAGGAATCAAAGATGGCGGCCGACATCGCCAACATGGACATTAAAACTTGTAGTGTTTTGGCTGTTTTAGTGTCCTTCGGCTTGAAATGTTTCCAGAAAACAATGTTTGTTGTCCCGTCAGGCAGGTTGTCCGCTCGTTAAGGTGAGTTAACAGCTAAACATGTGTCCGTGCACAGGAAGTGTCCGCCCAGTACCGGGGGTCCACTTAAAGGGTCGCTCATCACAGGTTCTACATTTTGTTTTTGTATTTTGTGTATTTTTACTTATCAGTATTTTCCACACATATTTGTTTGTTATTGATTGATTAATTTCTAGCAGATATTAATACATAGTTTCCATCACAATCTCTATTGTGGCATACATGAACTATACATAGTAATACATAGAAAATAGTGGATTACAACAAAATACATTTCTTTGCTCGAAAGGGAGCGAGAAGAAATAAAAAAATACTTGTTTACTCCCACCCCCAATTACAATATATAACTAAATAATAATTGGATGCTATCCTGCACCATTTTAGCATAATACCATCATTATGATAATATAATTAATGAACTTTTTATTCACAGGGAAATCTGTTGTTGGATGCAAGTCGGTGCTGATTGAAAACCACGTCCTGATACTGGTCACCCAGCTCTTTGGCGGCTCCCACATTTACCGGTTTGACGATCAACAAAACAAGTTTACCAAGTTCCAAACGATTGAGGTCTTCAACATCTCCAAACCAAATGACATCGAAGTCTTTCAGATAGAAAACGACTGGTACTTTGTGATCTCGGACAGCTCCAAGGCGGGCATTTCCACTCTCTACAAGTGGACGTACCAACCGGACCGCAACGAAACCGGCTTCTACTCCCACCAGTTCCTCCACGAGTGGTTCCGCGATACCGACGCCGAGTTTGTCGAGGTGGACGGGAAGTTCTACCTCATCTTGATAAGTCGCTCTCAGCCGCCTGTAGTTTACCTGTGGAACAAGAGCACGCAGAAGTTTGTTCTCCACAGCGAAATCCCAAATGTGGACGACGTGGTGGCCGTTAAAGCCTTTCGGGTGGAGGGCGAGTTGTATCTGGCCATGACCTGCTACATCGGAGACTCCAAGGTCCTCAAATGGACCAATAAGCAGTTCACGGAGGTTCAGGTTCTTCCTTCTCGGGGAGCGATGATCCTGCAGCCTTTCACCTTGGCTGACAGACACTATCTCGCCCTTGGCAGCGATTACTCCTTCACACAGATCTACCTCTGGGACGCCGAGACGAAAACGTTTCACAAATTCAAGGACATTTATGTTCAGTCGCCGCGATCATTTACTGTTCTCGCCAATGACCAAAGGAATTTTATCTTCGCTCCCAGCTTTAAGGGCAAATCCATGGTTTTTGAGCATATATTTGTAGATTTAAGCTTATAAACGTAAACAACGAAATGACTGCGATTTGATGTATGTACGCTGCTCGTTGAAGTTCTTCCTTATGCAACTAGATACGTCTTTATCCTCATTCGAGACAAACATTACTAGCAGCTATGGTGGAATGACTAATGTTAGATTACAAGTAGCTTGCTAGAAATCGAAGGATGATAAAACAAAGGCAATCGCATGAAGTTAATTTCGAAGGCACAACTGATGTATTCTTAAAAGTAACAGGCTTTTTTATTCAGCAAGCAATGGCCAAGACAAGAAGTGTCAAGACTACTAATGTCCATCATAGGCTGTTACATGGACACCTCACACGTCAATAACTAATATAAAGCTTTAAATTCATTTAAATAAGCGGAGACTAGGTAAATAAATGTATATTGTAAGTTTGATCAAACTCTTGTGCTGAAGCAAGTGGGATTGGTATTCAGGAAACACGAGCAGGAATATCGCTGTGTCGGCAAAATGGACTGTCGGGTCGTTTTGAAAATGTGGGGAATCGGATTGACTCGGACGATAAATCATAAGCTCTTAAGAAAGAACGTGCATGGGAGACCTTCTTCATTGGACTTACACGTAGGCTCAGATGTAAATGATTTGTTTTGACTTCAGTGGGAAAAAGGAAAGTTAAAGGCCAGCTGAGAGTGAACCCGAAATATTCCACAAGTTGTCTTATTGAGTCGGAAAAATAAAAGAAATGAAAGATGTAAACTACTGTCACAGAGCAGGAGTTTGATCGTTGTTTAAATATGGAAATGAGGTTTCCCGAAGGCCATTTAATGTGAAATCAGTTGCAGTGAATTGAAGAAAACAAGAGGTCAGTTTAATGAAAAATGAAATTAAAGATTGAAACACGTCACCTCATGGATCCAGATGGCCTGTAAAGTGGACACGGCGCCGAAATACACATGTTATTGTAAAATCAGTTGGGAAAAAGTAGCTGAAATCAAAGCGAGGATCGCCTCGGCCTGGTTCTGGCATCCACTCATTTAACCCAAAATGCCGTTAATTCTTGCGATGAAACCAGAAGATGAGTTGTGGTGACTGATGATTTAAAGAAGCTTTGCTGGGAAGTCCTTCTTCACCAAAAATGCAGCTGAATGTCTTTGCTGAATAATAATGAGCTTCAGTTGAACGACACGATTCTAACAAGCCAATGTGTGACTATGCTACCGAGTGCCTCGTTGATAGCAGCGTACGGTGTCGTACCATTTACTCTCGATTCCTATGCAAAATGTGTGGTCATATGCGTTGGGACTGAAAAGCAATCACAAGGTCAACCATGAGCTGCAAGGAAACTTAAAGGCTTCAGCAATTTGTTTACTTTTGTTTGTTGACATTTCGATATTTTTTTAATCTATTGTATACAGACTGTTTCCCACGGGGAAGGATATGCAAATAAGCCAAGTGCATTTACTTTGTGAGTGAAAAACTGCATCCATGTATAATCAGTATTTATTTATTTATTTATTTATTGTCATTTGGCTCCGGTGAGAAAACACCGTATTGACCTTCTATCTACCCTGATGTACTTGTTGATGATCTATACCATCATTGATCATGCTTTTTTTTCCCCACTCATTGATAAACAATTTACCATTTACACAGTGTCAACATGGATTTGTGGAAATGCATTAAAAAACGTTAAGTACTTGTATGGTAATCAAGACTGTTTATTTACTCCCTCTCCAACACCCTTGCTCGGCGGATCGACAGCGACGTGAAATGCGGCCATGAAGCTAATAGAACGTCCTTCAGGCGGCGGGCTTGAAATTGATAGAGCTAATAATGACTTCTGAGGCAGGGGGTTTGTTGTTGGCTGTAACATGCGAGAGGAAAAGGAGCTACACGATCTCCCATCACTGCCTTTCACTGCAGGGCGACGTGGTGAAGCTGCCTCGGGTGTCTTCACATCCGGATTTTAACTCTTCATTTGGGCAACTGAACATCTTTGGTTTCGTTTTGCATTTCTTAAACTTCCTACAAAATTGTGAACACTTTAAAAAATCCAAGAAGACGAGTTAAATTTTTTTTTTTATTTGGCTCTCTTGTCATTTCATTGTGTTTTGAAGCCGGTACGATATTTGCCCTGGGAGGAGATAGCGTTTGCCTGAGGGCCTTCTTTGGGTGAAAATCTTATTTTGAAAGGCAAATTGCAAACTTCCTGTTGGATTTAGGTCGGCTGCATCAGTACGTGATGGACGACACCAACAAATTCCTACAGGCCGTGGTGGCTGTTTTAGTGTTTCTAGGTGGCGCTAGAGAGCACACTTTGGCACTCTGGGAGTTAATGTTTACATTTTGTGAAATGTTTCACCAGTCCTGACGAGCGTGCCAAATTTGGTGAGTTTTCTAGAGTGTTTTGGGGGTCAAATTTGGATCCTAGCACACTGGAATAACAAGAAAAACACTCGCATGCAAAGGCCAAGATGTTCCAGTTACAGAATTTAAAGCCCGTCAGGGTGCCTACAACAGAAATAGTTCCATGTCTTGATGTACATGTCAAAGCTTGTTGATGATACATGATCAATGTTTGAGGTTTTGCTCATTCAATCAGAATACCATCCATTTTTTAATGCTGAACTTTGGCTGCTGTCCTTTTAGCAATCACGTTAGCAATCAAATTATTTAAGGTGAACAATATATCACTTATTGAGAGCTTTGGGGTTGATAATAATGTATCCATCACCAAAGTGATGCTGTCGAGGGTTAATTTGAGGAAACATTACATTTTGGAAGCGGTTTGAAGTTTTTCCGAAATTCTGCATCAATTTACAATCAAATGTTTTTTCAAACGAAACCAAAATGCAAAGATCTTTACACACCCGTGCAAAGAGCACAATTCAAGTAATATCAATGAAACAGAACCATGCAGTCATGACTTTATTTAATTTTTAGATTTAAAAAAAAAAAAAAAAGATGCACATAAATTCTTAATTGATAAATTTTATTACAATAGTACAATGTTGAGAATACAGGTGAGCAGTACACGCTTAAGGCTACTAAATAAAAGCAAATAAAAATAATACTCACAATTATAATACTGATATCAAATAAAAGAGACAGACAAAGACATGTGGCTTTGGTACACTTACAAAAAAATTGACAAACTAAGGCACCTTGTGACTTGAGCACACTGATATGGTTTTCAGGTAAAAGTCATAAAAGCACACAACATGGAAGAGTTATGGCAGCAGGTCCAAAAAAACAAAAAACAAAAAAAAAAAACAGCATCTTTAAAGTACTAAAAATACTTGCACAAACAAAAACAATCCCTTGGAGCAGATACAAGTATTGTCTACGGAAACTATAATCATTTTCAGGACTTCATTTCATAAATAAATCACATCACAGACGAGACCGAGTGAACGCCACAGTGAATGCTGAAGGTTTTCGCTCTGGGAGCCCCGTCACTCCTCTCGCGTGCTTTGCACCATGGAGTACTTCTTGCAGGGGTTCTTCAGACAGGCGGGCGGCCAGGCGATCGGCCAGCTGTACGAACACGGCACCGAGGTCTGGACGTTCCTCTCCATGAAGTTGAACAGCGGGTTCCACCAGGTGTTGGTGAGGTAGTTGTTGGGGGAGCATTTCAAAGTCTGCAGGCGGAACAACAAATGAGCGAAATCACGAAATGTGGAAGGGTGAAAGGACTTTAAAGAAAGTTATACGTTACTGTCTTTTCTTAATGTTATGGCGTCATGAATTCATGAGACATTCAGAGGTGCTGCACCTCGTTAAGATGGGTTTAAGTGTCTATTATTTACTATTTGTTTGTGTGCTGGACAAAATGACTATTAACTAATCATTCCACAAGGACAGAGGTGTCTTCTTCATGATCTTCCTGTGGTGATCCGATGAGCTACTGCTTGTTTGTTCTAGTTGGTTATCACCACATACTGCATGTGGGGGTTTTTTTTTTGTTGTTCTTTTTCCAATAGCCTCCACCTTATTCCCACAATCTTTACAAAATGCCTATTAAACAAGTTTAAACCAGTTGTAGGTGTAAACGTGATTATACCTCTGGTGACCTGTACTGTACATATCTTTATCTCTTTAATTAAATACCAGCTGTAACATTTTCATTAACATCTCGATCCTAGATTATGGGTATAAAAGAATAATTGACGAATGAATGAAAGCGCCTACAACTTTAATGTTTGTATCACATAAAAAGAATAACAATCACCAGTGACTCGCAACATGTTTTAATATAAATAAATTCTTCTTCCATAACTTGCCGTCTCATTATTGACGCATTGAATTGTAGGTTCAATTCAATAGGGACTTATAGCAACGTATAATTTGTGGGCACAGTGAAAGGGAAACGTGTATGACATATTCTGACATCACACATGTAAGTACATGATAATATGTGATTTGAAGGCTATTTGCTCTCAGCAGAATCGACAGGGTTTCTCGGCAGGAAACATTTGGTTGGCGCACGTGATGCAGACTTCCTCAAGAAAATGGGCCTGGTGTCGGCGGGCAGACAGCTCACATCCTAAATACATAATGATTAATGGATAATGAGGTTTACACACACACACACACACACACACACACTTTAGCTCTGTGCTCAGACCTGCAGGTTGGCCATGGTGTGATACCACCAGAAGAGACGGGAGGTGATGAAGTAGGCCACAACCACGTCAACGCTGTAGTGCTCATGTGCCACCAGGATACACACCACACCCACGGCGCTCAGCAGCCAGCACATGAGATGATACCACCAAAACGACCGCGGCGAGTCTTTTGGAGGCAGAAGAAATGAAAGACAAGAGTTTTGTCAGTGATTGAAACAGTATTTACTTGTGGGTGGTCTTCCATGTTTTCGCTGCAGAAAAAGAAAAAAAAGAAGAAAAAGACGACTGTGGCATTGAAATGTGGCTACTTCCAAAAATGTATACTAATCTAGAATGGCACTCAGAGAGCGCAGACCCCGCCAATACATTATCCTTGATCCACATTATGTCATTTCCTGTCATTGCTCTTAATTAGCAGAGAAATCACTGAGCGTGGACAACAGACTGGTTTCCTGGCTCATCTCAAGCAGAGCGACCTTTAAGGTTTGACTTTGACTGCGAGGCGCCTCCTGGTGGTACATGATGGATCGGCTCCCATCCACTTTGAATGGGGAAAATGTGCGCAGTTTTTCCCAATTCTTTCGGAAACAGTTAGTCGAGACATCCCCAAAATGTAACGGGTTCTTTCTATCATCATTTTCTATCAGCACAACAAGTTTCAGCCAAATCCACCCAAAGGTTTCTGCGTAATATAGCTGACAGACAGACGGAGGCGATTATAATACCACTGTTGGCGAGGTAAAAAGATATAAGAAGTTCTGTTATGCTGTACCATATAGAACAAAAGCTTTGCTTAAAAAAAAAAAAAGCAGCGATATAAGAACATGTAATAAAATGTAAGCATTACGTATCCTCTTATAGAAGGTCCATGTGTAGCTGTAAAATACAATAACGTGGGCCGTGTGGAATGAGACGAGAAATGCACGACACAATTCATGCATTATTGAGGAGAAAACCCTATAAATTATTCCGCACAAGCAAACAAACAAGGATCGCTTTGAGTACTCACACTCCTTGATGAACAGATAGGTGAGCGTGAGCATCACAGTGTGGCCACTGTAGAGGAAGTCTCCGCATAAGAGGTGGGAGTTGGTGATGGAAAGCCCACCGCCTGAAATCAGCTGCAGGATTCGCTGCATTTTTGCATGGGAGTCCCCGTGAAGCTAAACAAAGAGACAGAACGAGTGAGATAAACGAGCAAATCAGTGTTTAACGTGGTCATAAAACGTGCAAATCAGTCTCTTATCCTGAAAATTGAAAGGAGCTAAAGATGAGTTTTCCAGGAGGTCGTCTACACGGTGGCGTCGTGGTTAGCACTCTCACCACACACTGAGAATATCCCAGGTTGGATTTCAGTCCTTCTGTGTGGAATTTGCACATTTGCCCTGTGTGCGTGAGGGGTTTCTCTCAGAACATCCGATATCTCCAAGACATGTTAGACTTAATGGAGTGTCTAAATAGATTTTGAGTGTGTGTGTGTGTGTGATAACTCCTCTGTGATGAACTGGGGTCATGTTCAGACAATACCGCGTCTTTTGACCAGTGCGATTGGCTATCGTGGCTTCATGCTTCTCATTACACTGCCCCCTACAGGTGTGGCTGCTCATGGCAGCTCTGAAGCAGGTGTATATACACAGGTCCATGCCAATGAAGATTTTTTTGTAAACGTAGAAAGGGGAAATATCCATTTCAGTAAAAAACCTGGGTACGTATAAAAGTGGAATTAGTTAAAGTAGATAGAAAGATGGATGGATGGACGGAGGAGATTACCACATTTGACAGTGTAGAACAAGAGCTCCTTGACAAAAGATACATTTCAATTTAAACAGGAACTAAATTATATAAAAACTGGTTGCCTTTTAATAAAAACTAAATCATTTGTAACAAAACACAAGCCCATATCTTTAATTGCATGTGATCAAGCATGTGAGGACACGTCTATCTTTTGCAGAAATATTGATGACAGAGTTAACATTCTAATTTTTATTACAAATAAAAAAATTTTACACCATTTTCTTAGATGGTATAACCACATATCCCTTTCCCACAACATAATCCAGCTCACAAATGCCTGGAGCACATGTTTATGATCAAACACTGATGCACCTCAGTATTGTGGGTGTCCTGAAGCAGTAAAAGCTAAAATGGCTTTTTTTTTTTTTTTTTTTTTTTTTTTTTTTTTTGGGCTCTTTTT
>OMNM01038402.1:0-10624 GCA_900302745.1 Parablennius parvicornis | reverse complement strand
CAGCACACTTCTCTTGCACATCTGTAACCCCGTACATAGCCTTTTGTGATTAGACTAATGATCTGCTTCTGCTCTGTTTTAATGCCCAATTTAACTTACATTAGAGTAAAAGCTAGTCAGGGATCAAACAGCCCAGTGCTTGCTTCTATCTCTATCTATACATAGACTTTGTTCAGCTCAATTGTCCTCCGTTCTTTCTTGGATTCACAAAAAAAAAAACCCTGTAATTTGTACCATATTAAAAGCCTTTCCCTAAACTCAGGAGGCCAATGAAACCTTTTCTCTTCTCTGCTCTTTGGTTTGTTAACCCCTGCCACGATTGCCACATAGTAATTTAGAGCGTATCCAGCCTTTAGCATAATGTCAAATACCATGAAAACACGGACCACACATTCCGGATCAGTGTGTCCACAGGTTTACCATTGATTACGGGACCTTACAGGAAACCTAAGAAACCCATCAATATAACCTGTAATAAAAATGCAAATTTTTCATACACATAAAAAAGCCAATGGTAATATCACTGGCTCAAGCAGCAGGAAAGTTATTAATGCCATAAATAGTGTATGTATACATATAATACCTTCTTCTTCTTCTTCTTCTTCTTCTTCTTCTTCTTCTTCTTCTTCTTCTTCTTCTTCTTCTTCTTCTTCTTCTTCTTCTTCTTCTAATAAGAATAAGAAAAAGAAAATACTGTAGCTACTTTTCAACCATCCCTTTTTCTTGGTTATTGTTACAGAATTTACTACCCAACAGTCAACAGAAATAAACAAGAGGAATCAGAGATTTCTGAGAATGACCCCAGGTTGACTCGATCTTAAAAAGAAAAAAAAATAATAATTCCAGGTAATCTCAAAAATGTTATTGACTCTTCTTTGGCCTAATATGGATCTGTGGTGACAATTTTGATAAAATCTGTGCAATAAATTTGACGGAATCTTGCTAACAGTCGTACTGCAGACTTACGACACAACTTTGAATCATAACAAAAAGGTTGTAGTTACAGATGTCAAGTTGACATTTTTTGATGTGAGCCTCCATTTTGAGAGGTAACATTATTCCCTCTGCCGGTTTACACAACAAAGCTCAGTGAAGGTACTCTGACAAAAATGAATGATATTCGCTGGGAAATAACAATAGAAGAAAATTACCAGGAGTTAACACCGTCATGTAGCACAGTAAACCTATTCAAGCCAGAAAAGTAGTACAATTCACCATGTGTTGGGAAATCTGATGAAAGCAAACCTTCTCAAATGTTGAATAAATTCCCCCTTACCTTAGGGATAAAGAAAGTTCTTCTGATTCTGATTCTAATATAATGGTTTAACATTGTGAACACAAGCTAAGCGGTAATTTTGCAGAGGGCATCATTGAAATACTTGAAACAATAATTGAATTTGAGGCAGTTTGGTGAAAAATCTTTCCATAGAAAGCCATTTAATGTCCTCTATGTAATACGATTAATGCATAAAGGGAAGAAAGCTGTCGAGACATCCCGCCATCTAATGCAGGTACGTGTGCAGGTATGCCACACTATGCATGAATACCATCCTGTGTATCTATGCCACTGAATATGTCACATAGCCAGATTTGCTTTGGCACAGACACAGAGATGGTTGTTATGAATTTTCTGACAGCGTGGAGCAAAGGCGAGCGAAATGGGCAGAAATGTTAAACCTATAGCCAGTGCCAGTGTGAGTAACACAAAGGGCTAAGACCTGTGCCAGCATCATAACATCACTAGCACCTGTGGGTGTGTGTGTGTGTGTGTGTGTGTGCGGGCCGAGGGGTTGTTTAGTCTGATTCTGCTATACGGTTTCTTACAGACCTTTTTTGTCATTACACATTGATTCTTCAAAATGGGGAGGGGAAACATGACAAATCAAATTGTGGAGTGGTGAGAAAATGAGAAAAGTGCAAGTCCATCTTAAATCAGATTTGTTCTCTGTGAGAGTTAAGGAAACAGAGAGAGATGAAGATCTGAGAAGAAGAGGGAATGCCATAAAGGGGGAAGAGGCATAAAGGGGGAAGAGTGCTGATTAAAGGACATTGAAACTCATTCTAAAACTCCCTTTAAATTGAACTCAATAAAAAGGGGATTAGGTACAGATCATTTTATTCAATTTGAGCTTCAACTATGCTTCAAGTTGTGAAATGCAAATGTTGGCTTTGTCTTATTCATCAAGCAAAAGCAGTGACATAGTGAAAATATGTCAACAAATACAACCCTCAATTTACTTATTTCATAGTAGTGCCTAAGATTGGTTTAGTATAAACATCTGTAATACAGACAGTCATATGAGGAGTCAGTGGAGGATTCTGTTTGGAAACGGAGCCACTACAAGTACAATGTATTAAAAGGACAACAGCCCACACCTAGCACTAAGATGAACGATATGATTTCAGTGAAGAAATGCTGATGTGACAACTTTAATTTCAGGGCACTGGCGGTTTATAGGCAATTATGTGTTCATAAAAACTACATTTTTGGAACATGACATGCATGGGGTAGAGTAGCTGAGTCAGCCTTATTAAAGCTTATGAAAATGTTAAATGATTCAGAAAAACTGAAAATGTCATGCTTTTTTTTTTACACACACACACAGAGTAACATGAGAGAAATGGAGGAGGATAGAAAAGGAAAACAGCATTGTGAAAATGTTTCATTTTAATTTTGATACAGATATAGTGCCGTTCCAAGTCCATTAGAAGAGAATAGAAAACCGAAACTGTGTTAACGTGGCAAGATAAATCATAAGAATTCTATGTTCTACTTTTCTGCACGACTTGCTCATAAAAAAAAAAAAAAAAAAGACTATGGTCTTCATATATGCCACAAGTGTAGATAAACACCAAGAGCAGAACATAAATGCATGCAAACAATTACATTATTTTATTTGTTTATTGAACACAGATTTTTAGCATTGACATCGTGCTGGTAATGGTAAATGATCCATAGCTTCAATAACTGTTTAACTTCCTCTGGTAGTTCAAAACTGTGTACAGACAATGTACAGCAGAAATCTGGGACCAGTTTCAACAGTGAACCTTAAACTCATTCTACAGCTTATCTGTTGGAATCAAGTCTGGCCCCATGGTCCACTGGTCAACTGTAATACTTGCATTTTCAATTTGGACGCCATTCTGCAGCAGATTAATTTCCATGTTTTCAGTCTTTGCCATCCTGCATCACACAACTTCTACCGAGCTTCATCTGACAGGCATACCTGCTTGACAATCTCCTGAGACCTACCAGGGTAATATGAGAATTCATTTCCACTTCCCAAATGGGAAACCATCCAAGCGCTGAGGGCCCAAAGTAGCCATAAGTTATGTTGTCTATCCTCCATACTTCAACCATGGGGATGATCTTCTTAGGTTGGAATGCTGAGACCTTCCAAAACACTTCAACCTTCTACCTTTACTTCACTTAGCATTCAGCGTTGTACCTTTGATGTAAATCAGACTGGGTTTAATGTTCTTTGGATAGTTTCCACATTAGTAAATCACTTGATTTTTATGGACAGTTCTCCAAACTCTTGACTGCTGAATATAAAAAGTCCTACAATAGATTGAAATCAACAAATCTTCATCAAAAAAGAACAATTTTATGTTTTTCAAGACTGTTTAATGTTGTGTTGCTTGTTTAACTACAATAAGTATGGGGTAACTGTGACTCTGATAGCGGTTTTCCACTCTTCCGCACCAAATCTCCTTTATAAATATGTTTCCAACCATTGAGATGGCACTTTACGTATGATCTGTCTCCATTGGTGTGTGAATACACAATTGGTTATGTGCAATTTGGTAAATATGATATGATGCAGAACATAAATAATGTCTATTTACCATTGTTTGTTTATGCATGTGTGTTATAGAGTTAGGGTAAGTGTTTAGAAGTAGGGGGTCACATGCTAATTGTTGCCGGACACTATTCCCTATACAATCTCTTCCCTGTTCAGTGGAAGCACTTTCCTTAATTTAAATAATATCCACTTTTTGTGTTTACGCGAATCGTTGTCAGTCACTTGAGAATGCCATCTGTCGCGCCTCCTTCTTTAGAACTCCACTATTGTCTCAACCTGCCATTTTCATGTCTATCTCAGGCTGTGTACACTTTATGGTTTGAGGTTGCTAAAATTAAACTGACGTAATTCAGGCTTGACTTTTTTTCTTTTTTTTTTATTATTTGCTGCCATGTGATTCCCCTGGTGGTGATCCTCAACTCATTGGCTTCCCCCCCCCCGTTTCTCATTCCATCTGTGCACATTCTCTCCCCTTTGTCTTCCCCCCTTTATCTCCACCTGTTCCCTTCTCCTGCCATTCTTCTGTACTTTTGTTTAGCTGGAGACGAGGAGAGGAAGGAAAGAAAACTGGAGCTGAAATTGTGATGGGTACATTTGCCATATTTTACTGAGGGTAATCAATTGAGGTGTACTGCTCATGAGACTTGGGTCTCATGGAGACAGCATGAGTTGCTGGGTAACACATTGACTAAATACCAAAACACGAAACCCCATCTATGTTAAACACTCAGGCTCTTCATAATATCACAATATTTTCAGTGCAGGAACACTGATTTGAATATAATACCAAAAAAGTACATTGTAAATTGCAGTTTATGATGTCTTAGATTTTATTATGGTATATGAGTGTTGCTTCTTCTACACAGTCACCACACAATAAATCTGATAAACACATTTTTTTTATTCCCTCAGTGTGTCCACCACACTGCCCACGCACAAATGCACACAATTTTCTGCCCGGTCCTCTGTGTCAGGCCCCACACAGAGTAAGGCTGTAGATTACAGCTGAGGTGAACTCAGGTCACTTCTGTTCAACAACGATATGGTGGCAAGTCAAGGTTACAGTTGACACATACAACAGCATAGCATCAGAAAGGAAAAGACCTACATGTTTTTCCACAAGCATAAAATCCCACACAGGTACACATATACACTTCAGGTGCTTTGTGGGGTTCTTTTCTAAATATGTAATGAACGCTTTCACTTATAAGTGCGTCTCATGATAACTGGCGTCCTTTATCGGATTTTAACCTTAGCCCTGAAACAATTTGACCCTTAAATGCATGTAAATCAGTCAATCAATTTAAGCCCCTGAGCTACAAGGGGTCCGAAGAGGAGACACTGGTCCATATCAGTGACAATGTGCTGGAACACCAATCTGGGGGAGGTGGGCTGGAGGCAAGAGGCATCTTGATTGTCTAGAGATGACTCCGTGTGTTGTGTTTTCCCAGTTTTGGAGCGTCACTGACAGGGGAAACACAATAATGTTCAACCTGACCCCAACAAAGAAATCAGACACGTGACCTGGGGAATGTATATAATCTACAGTTATTGAAAAATACATATATATTCTACACGGGTGTCTTCATATGTATTACCAACATTTTTGTTGTCTCATCTTTTTTTTTTTTTTTTTGTTGATTGAAAACCACAGCCTTACCTTGCAGTCAAAAGCAATGTGAGACAAGCAAATATACCCAAGAACAAAAAATATCTCCAAAACTGCATTGACATGTTAGAATATCATAAAAAATGTTTAATAAAATATAAACATTTCTACAGTTTCATTGTTGTGTGAGAAACGGAGAAATGTGAGAAATGGAAAAACTTAAATCAAATATGGCCACATTCAACACTATATTTTTGATACATTTTTGAGGACATGTTCATATTTACGATAGTGATAACAGTGTTCACAATGTATGTGACTACTTGAGAATAATGCCTGAGCACTTTCAAAGCAGACAGGCCAATTTTCATTGTTATATGCTTTTTATATTCATCCACGTCATTGGTGTTTAGTGGGTTTCTTTGGGTAATAGTACAAACAAAAAATGGTTGATCGTATATACATTTGAATTTTCTGGTCAACTATTGCCGTTAAGTAGAATTACACCTTAAGGTCAATGGTGGTTAGCCCTGTCTCTAGTAAATTACTTTCTTCCTATTTGTTCCAGGGGTCCTCTCTTTCTGCCTGTGTTAAGCATGTGTGTGTGTGTGTGTGTGTGTGTGTGTGTGTGTGTGTGCGCGCGCGCACACCCGTGCATGCGTGCGTGCCTGTGTGAGCAAGCTGACCACACAGAGTAATAGTCTTCAAGGTTAATTGACCGAAAGCAGAACACTTGTTCCTCCAAATAGACACTCAGGGTTAAGGTCTTCCTCTCACTCTCTGCCCTGACCTATACGCAAGATATCATTATCAGCTCTCTCTGCGTTTGTATCTCTGTTTCTTTTGGCCTCTACAAACAAAAAGCTGCACAGAGACGGATGCCACCCCAGAGAACTCCCACTTTCCCTTACTAACAAGACACCATATCTATCTGCATTTAGTTCATAAGTTCACTTGTTTCTAGATGTTACTGTGAGAAAGAGACAGACAAGATTGAGCAAGTGGTGTTTTTTTAAGCTCATATACAATGTTAGGTATGAAATGTATCATGAAATTGTTCAACGTATTTACAGAGTAAAAATATAGGTATACGTTAGGTCATTTTGTACCCCCATGGAATGTGAATGCAAGTAAATGTAATGTAATGGGAGAGCTGTGTTCAAGCATGCTCGTGTCTAATAAGAGAGAGACAGAGAGGTAATAGCATTGTATCATTTATGAATATATAGATAGCATGTCTAATATATCTTCTGGTCATAAAACTAAGTGACATTTATGAGTCTACCTTTGTGCCTTATAGCCTTGTAAAGTGGGCATGTGACTTGATAATTATTGGCAACAACTAGAAGTGACTGATGTAGGTTCTTCAAGCAACAATATAAATCAAAGTTCAATGTCGTGTTTATGAAAGGATATAGGTATATTCAGTGTTTTGTACGATTGCTACCATGAGTTATGTCAACAATGTTTAAAATGCTGCCCATGGGTAACCTGAAGAATGTGTATAAGCTCGGAAAAAATAACCCCAAAAAAAAAAGACATTTACTGATGCTTTGAAGCCCATCTTGGAGGATTATATTGTGAAACTAATTCCTGTTTCATCACTAGGCAACAGCTCAACTTAACGACAGATGGCCTGATCAACCGCATGTAAGAACAGGCTCAAAGGTGATGTTTCAAAACAAGTGGAAGCATAAGAGGATACATTGTCCATTTATTGCATTCGCATTCATGATTATATAACATCCGATGAATCGAACAGCATATGACTCGTAATATGCTAAATGCCTGAATGTGCTGAGGTGTTTTTTTCTTAAGTTCTTAAGTGTGAAATCTGACTTCTTTTCTCTTCTCCCTTCCCCTCATGTGGTCTTCTTTTCCATCTACGTATTGAAAAGAAATGTTGTACTTGTACAATGACAATAAATGATTCTGATTCTGATTCTGATTCATTTGACTTGTTTATGATTATTTTCCCTGTGTTTGAGAAGGTGGTGCATATTGCTTTAGCAGAGATGCTGCAGTTATTATGCAATGAGAGGCAATTTCTCAGCTGGCTCACCATCACTTTTTTTCAGACTTTATCAAATATTTTCAATGTTCTACCTTGAATTTTGACTTTGTAATAAAATATTGGCTATTTTTTTTTTACTTATTCCAGATTTATGTGCCTTAAAATGCTCTACATTCTAAATAACTTCCTCCACCAGGATGCCAAATGCATAATTTTTGTTCTGGATACTCCACGCTCCATCAAATCACTCCATGTTGACCAAAAGCAATAAAACAACAATATGGTGATCTTGCAAATCATGCTAGTGTAAGCAGAGTCTAAAGCACACCAACCCCTCATTTGAATAGTTTTGCAAGTTGTACCAGTCATGGTAGTCGTCTTTGTAAATCACCTGCAAAATGCACCCAAACTGACAGTGAGATCAGTTTGTATGAGATCACTGAGTTCGTGCTGGATTTCACCAAATCAAACCTTCAGAGTAAAGATATATTTGATCCTTTAATCCTCATTAAACAATGATCACTGTAACACAGGAACCATTCAATATTTATAAGTCTTTGATATCGACTTACTGTTTTGTTTTATTAAAATAAAATTCTTTTAAAATTGAAGAAGTTGACTTGTTTCATTGTATCTGAATTTGCACATCATACTTTAATAATTTTATTGATGTTACGCAGCAATTACCCACTAACTAAATAGATTCCGAGTACGTCCTTATTCTAATTCAACTAAATGTCCTGCGTTTTAGTTGTAATTGAGTAAAATTATGCTAAAGTAAAAAATTTTTTACACATTTTCTTAATACTCTACCCTCTTTTGCAGAAAACTGGTGAGACATAGAAGAAAATAAAGACTCAAGGAGCATAATGAAGCATGAATAATTCTTGTTTTGTTTTTTTGTTTTTCTCCAACAGTGGTTTTTAAGCTCCTATCTCAACTTCAATATAGTGTAGCTATTAAGCTACATTGTAATCAAAGTTAATAACAAAACATGATTTTATTCTTCAATGCATGTCACATTTATATGAGAGTATATGTTTTGTGTACAAGTCAAGAATCAGGCTTTGTGTCTCCTAAAAATTTGCTCAGTTAGCATTGGTGGCTAATCTTGGAAAATGAAAGTAGGGAATCTCGACTGGGCATAGGTTGGCACTTTAGAAAGTGTTGGGCAATTACTTTAATGATGAAAATTTTACTTCGATTTTTGCTCCCCAAAAGCGAGGGATGCAACAATGATTCTGATTAGGAAGTTAATTACATTACAGTAATTGTTCAATGTGTCAAATATGCTCAGACATACTCTCTTTGTTTGAATGACAGGCAGAGGAGATGCTTGGTGTTATAGCAATTTTTATGTGTGTGTTTGTGTGTGTATGTGTGTGTGTCTGTTGCCATCATTGTTGATTTACATTTCAGTCGATTTTTCACACATTTTAGCACTTTTCACATCCTTATTCAGAATTTTTTGCCTGTGCTGGTGCTCCAACTGCCTCCAAGGGGTCTGAAAAGATGCAGATCAGATAACTTGATTTTAAATTGTCAGTAAGTGTTAACTATGTGGGAATAATCTGGGAGCTGGTTAAATTAAGCCAAATACATCTCAGGAGACCCTGGTGTCGAATGCAGAAGTGTTTAATAAAGCTGAGATATATTGAATAAGCAAATAGCACTCCATGTGAGTCACCAGCATAATTGCCATGCTAAGATCGTCATCCTGACCCTCAACCTCTGCCAATCTTCCCCAAATAATATTTCTCAATAGACTTCCCCCTCACAGTCATCACATCTTTATTATGCTTTAATCAAAAAGAAGTAGATGTCATACATTTAGTCCAGAGTTTAAAGTGGCTGAAACATAAATATGTGGTATTTATGGGAGGGAATAGCCACCTGTCCAGCATTTTTGTTCTGATGGTAAAACAAAAGGGCAAAAACAGAGCTATGACACAGTCAGGAACTCTAGAGACAGAATTTATATATGCAACCCTTTACCAAGCATAGTCTTTTAGTGGTTGGTGAAAAAGAAAGAAATGAAAGAGATTTAAAATGTATCTCATGTTTCTTTTGTATAGTTGCAGCTTTTATGTAAATGACACAGTTGATGAGGTCAAAAATAATCTATATTAGCTTTAAGTAAGTTTATACAGACCAATTCTTTTTTCAATCAAGGAGGAAAACAAGAGTATATGAAGTAATCCCATTACCACAGAGGGATGTGGTATCTCCATCCACATTGAGATGCTTAAAATCCCAAAGTCATCTAAATATCTATCCATCCATCCTTTATCCATTTGATTGTTGCAGGGGATTTGGGGGAAAAAAAAAACTGTTGACTCTGGACAAAGACCAGAGTCTGGCCAGACACGCATGCATGCATGCAGATGTGCACACGCATATAGTTTTTGTAATGGTTCATGTTTTTTCACTGGGGCTTTTTTTATGAGATTCTAACTCTGGCTCTTGTTTCTCCTCCTTGTGTCTGATTGCTGTGGCCCCAACCTGATGTTTTTCACTTATGTGTAAGTGTATAATTATCGATACCAGGTGGATTTGGTTTATTGTGTGTTGTGGTCATTGGTTCGCGTGGGTTTCTGTGTGACTATAACACTGCGATTCCCTGCTTAGTGTTCCCTTAATGTTCTTGTGCCTCAAAATCACGATAGAAAGACGAAAAAAGCCCCAAATATTTTTGCAGTGAGGCGATAACCAATCTATTTATTTATCCAAATCAATAATCTTGTCAAGAGGCACAGTACAAATGATGTGTGGTAGTGGTGTCGCTCCACGTCTGTATATATGACTCAAAGTACCTCTGGGCCTCAGCAGGCGTCAGCTTTAGGTCAGTTGCTCGTCCCCGTGATGGAAAATTGCAAAGACAGACATCTACCAAGAAAAGCAAACTTACATATGGAGTAAATGAGAATTAGAGCCTCTCACTATACAACACAAACAAAAGATAAGCATGTTGGACTTTGCTCAAGTCCCACAGACCACATCCTTCCCTCCCACTACTAGATTTCATCACTCATTCATCCCTCTTCTGTCTTTCTAATGTTTCCAGTGATGAAAAGGGATCATAAAGGAGGGATGGATGATGATAGGAAAAAAGAGAGAAGAAATGGAGGGTACAAGATTGGTAAGGGCATGGCTGAAGGAGACATGGCAATAGCAAAGGTAAACAATAGACTTAAT
>OMNM01038397.1:0-10718 GCA_900302745.1 Parablennius parvicornis | reverse complement strand
CCTCTCAAACCTCATTTTAAAAACAGGATCATCGCCACTATCTGCCCGTAAAAGCTTTCTGACCACCGCTCACAACCTGCTCAACAGACATGCGGACGAGACACTGATAAACAAGGTTTTACAAACGGGAGCGGCTAAAGACTCAAACACATATTGCATAATACAATCAGCTCAGTTAAATTTGCTCTGCTGCAGTCGTTCACTCAAAACTCACTGCTGGACCGCGTCACCTCACCATGAAAACTCAAACTCTCTACAGGTGAAACATGGCCACCAAATCCCCCGTCCCGTTCATCCCTCCATCAATTCTTCTTTTGGGAGCACGAATAAAAAGCCGTTCATTCACGAGGACAGCCTTCACAACACGGCACAGCTTCTGAAAGGCAGATGGCTAGGAGCACAAATCCCACTAGCCGCGGCCGCCGACCGGGCCGCCGGCCACGCCAGGAGGACACCCCAGTGACCGTCTGCCTCACAGACCTGAGTCCCCTTCAAGCTTCACTCTGTTGACAGAGACACTCCTGAACAAACCCCCGTGTGTTTACCGCTGTGGCCGGCCGGACTGTCGAGACACGCAAAGCAAACCCAATGGAAAGCAGCAGAGCTCAGAGTCTGTGGCACGTTAACACTCCAAACAGACTCCCCTCCGTGACTCAGACAGCGTCGGGATCCGGGACTGACCCGACGCGAGCTGCCAGCTTGCTTGGTCTTCCTCTCGCTGAAGCCTTTTGTCTTTTTGACTTATACCCGGGATTATCTTTAATATATACAAACAGAACCTGAGATTCCACCTGCTGGCCTGTGGAGGCTGCAGCTCCCCAGCTGAAACAATAATCCCCACTTGCTCTGAAGAGGGCCAAGGGAGGCAGAGACTTTTCACCCCCTCATTTGGTTCTGTGGCTTTCACATTCACATTCACCTCAGAGACCGGCTCAAACTGCCAAGAAAAACCAACGCAATTCCAACAGCTGCTGGTTTGGCGGCGCTGTCACTGGAAACAAACACTGACCAGAGAGGAAGCAAAGAAGAAACACGGCCCATTGATTGGTCTGGAACAAAACAAAAGAAGTCCCACCCCTATAGCCCATGGTGCCACAAACAACCATGATATATAATCTTCAGACCAGATATCAATAAGAGTCTTCCTCACTACTTCTTCCTCTCTACTCTATATGTGCCCGTGAGTTGTTTTCCAACCTTTGCTTTCAATGGCTGGTGAAGTTAGCTTTGTTTGTTTACTATTCAGAATGCATTGTGCACTACGTCATCACCTCTCCCTCGGTCCACAAGAAAGATCGTTGGTAACTGAAGTGAGACCTAGCTCGAGGGCTAGCCAGAGATCTTGGTAGCTCTGGTTCAGAGTTTGGGGGGGGGTTTCACGTGTTCCCCTGAAGAGACTGATCCGGACCAAACAGGGAATGTGAACACTCCCTGCAGAAAAGTCTCTGTGCAGGTTTAACAGTTTTTAAAAGTGTCTCTGAAGTTGTCTGACCTCAAACCACAATGAGTCTTAATTTCTTCCAGATGAGATTTGAGAAACGAGTCACAAGCTGTTTCTGATGTATGTAGCATTTTTCTCGAACTGGATCAAACAACTGAAACTGGGACGTTAGACAGTTCTGTTGTTACAGCACTGTTTGGTAGCAGTCCCTCATTAACAGATTAAAGCGTCTCCTTGGCGAGCGACTGAGAAACCTGATCCGTGCTGCTGGTTTGGCCTCCGGCCGAGCCGCTCGGCAGTCAGGAGGAGGAGTGTGACGACACACCTGCCCACAGGTGATCTGTTTCAGGCTCCCTGTGTGGGAAGAAGTCCTCTGGCTCAGCCCGGCCGAGCTGTAACAGACAGCTGCCTGTGTGGGATTTAATACCTCCATAATAAGCTGTCCATACATGCGGTCTGGAGGAGATTATATTCTGACGTTTGTGGTGTTGCACTGACAAGCAAACTCCACCTCAAACACACTAAATAGTCAGGAGTCTCTCTCTCTCTCTCTCTCTCTGAATGGAGGAAGGTATTTTCTGAAACAAGCACCCTAAATAAGACAATTTGATCAATTCATTTTCAGATTCTTGCGTTTGAAGAGCTGCTGGAACATTTCAACAATTCCAGCAGCTCAATCTTTTTCCCTGAAGACGTCCAGACCGCCTCAGACGACCATATGATCTCTGATATGCTGAAAAACATTAAAGTGAAGCCAAACGCTGATGGACACACCAGTTCTCACCAACAAGGGCCTTTAAAAAGTTCCCAGAAAGAATCTTATTTTTATTTATGTTTCTCACATCTAATTTTAACAATCTCGATGAAACATCCCAGCAGTGCTCTGACCCAATAGTGGGAACCACAGAACTTTTAAGATCTTTGAAAAAAATATTTCTGGTCATTTAATAATTCAGTCTCTTCATGTATTTAAAGGAAAATACACCCAAAGCACAACATATTGTTAAACTGTGTTAGAACAATGATTGAGTTATTGATATAATTTTGATGACAAATATGAGAAGAAAACATGTTATATATAGGGGAGTGTTATCAGAGTTTTTAGTCACAGACTTTGCAAAGACTAGGAATGTCAGATCTGATCAGATCGAATAAATATCAGCTCAAACTGCGCTTATTAAAAAAATAACAACAACAACAACAACAACAAACAAACAGGGGACACTCTCAGACTGAAATGATGCAGGTTATACTCTTTTCTATATTGCTGTTTGAAAAAAATATATTTTTAAAGTCACAGTCAGTCAACTTTATTCTAACTTTGTGACACACATGAACATTCTGAGGAATATCTGTGTTGAGTTTTGCACATTTGTTATGTTTATCATCAAAGTTTTCTAACTGAAGCAAAGCGGTTGTGTGAACTCTCCCTAAATGGGCTGGTGGTCGCAGTTTGCTGTAAACTGGACCATATTTCTCGATAATAAGAGCATGTTTGTTGTAATGTTCAGCGAGAGCGTGAAGTGCACGGTGGTCCAGAAGATGACACCTGTAAAATCACATAGACTGTGTGTGCGGGTCACTAACAGCCACTGGCAGCTGTTTCATGTGAAATAACAATGGCTGACAGTGTGC
The DNA here is from genome assembly GCA_900302745.1 of Parablennius parvicornis. Classification (NCBI taxonomy): domain Eukaryota; kingdom Metazoa; phylum Chordata; class Actinopteri; order Blenniiformes; family Blenniidae; genus Parablennius; species Parablennius parvicornis. The sequence continues at coordinate 7,642 of OMNM01038397.1, read as the reverse complement.
AGGTCACACTCATCTGCAGCAGAGGGATAAATCACATCTGACTCAGTGTCAGACATCTCGAAAAAGGACAGGCGCAAAATCAAAGCGTTCCCAACGCTCACATTCACATGAAGTGAACTTTTGTGGTGGTGCGAGCTGCTGTATACAGAGAAAAAGACTATTTTCGTTGTGTTGCTTTGCCAAAGCAGGAAAAAAAAAGTGATGCAAGTGAAAGAAAGGCACTACTACTAACACGTGTGTGTGTGTGTGTGTGTGTGTGTGCGTGTGTGTGTGTGTGTGTGTGTGTGTGTGTGGGCGGATGTCTGGCCTCCTTCCCTGGCTTCATCTCCTGCACCCCATGTATCACACTGGCTGAGGCCCAATGCCGACCAAGATAGAAAAACCATTGAAAAGGATGCTTTTATGAAAAGAAAAATTCAAACTATGATCTGCAACAACATCTCCCACAAAACCCTCAACAGGATAAAGTGCGACCGGACGCTACAGCGGTCTGGTGTCCTGCCTACACAGGGAGAACCGTCCGACCACACTGGACACCTGAGGCCATGGTCACGGCTTATGTAACTGGGCTCCATGCAGAGCACCTCAACGCACTGACATTTGTGAGCACGAGCCATCTGTGAGCTAGTTCACATGGCTAAAATAAGCACTGAAAGGTTAACAAAATCTCAGTTTGTTTTCCTTAAATGTCAGCTTACGGCTGCAAATGTGAACCAATTGTGCAGACTATGGACGTTTTTAAAAAAAAAATTATAATACGGTAAGGATTTTGTGGGTTGCCTGTTAAATAACGTCTTCATGGCTGGAGATTACAGGTTTACTGTACAATGACATCACAAATATGGCACAAGATGAGTTGTGTTAAAATATGCATGCAATAAAGTGGGGAGTGCTGCAGAATGGGAGGAATACACACAAATGAGGACATGAAAGGTTATTTCTATGTTCTATATGGCAATGAAAAACTTTGTTCAGTGCAAACATTGTGTTGGCCATGTCAACCATACAGCAGGTGATCGCCTTATTTAGCTGAAAAACACAGATGAAGGAAAGCTTCACTGACAGATGGCATTTTTGTTGCCAATATTCTTATTACTCTTTAGTATTTTAATAATCTCAGGCTCATATTTTCATATTATAATGCTGTACCAGTAGTTTTTATCTATAACCTGGGCAAAAATGTTTCTTGTATTCTGATGAAAGTTAACCGAGAAGCAGAAAACACACAGATATTCTGGATTTATCACAAAACTAGAAAGAAAAGCACTCGGAGAGCACAGACCTCCACCAAATGGCGTTTCCAAAATTCAAAGTGCTGCCATATTTTTAATCTGGGTGTGATCCAGATGAAATGTTGCACCCTACTAGATATGACCATCCTACACGTCACTGAATTTTTACAAGTCAATCAGATATGATCTCCTAGAGATAAGATATTCTTGAAAACGGCTCAATGATAAGTAAAGGGGAAAAACAGGGTCTTTGATATTTGTTTGTATCCAGATGGTTATCAGGATCACTCTCAACATTTAATGGAATCTAAGTTTGGTCAAGACACATCTTCTGAATTTTTTTAGGAAGATCCTGTCAGGAGGTTTTGCGTAGTCCTGCTAACAAACAGACAAACAAACCCCGGCAAAAACATCACCTCCTTGGCGGAGGTAATTATAGTTTGAACCACTGGTAGCTGTTAGTAGTTTGCTGAGTCTGCCTATGTTCCTGTTTTACAGTTGCAATATCCCAGAAGCATCTGAGTCCCTGCAGCTCTGCTCAGGAGACCCCAAGTTTCTCCCAAACCCAGATAAAGTTATTGACCTGCTCGTGTCTCCAGAATCAAATCCTGAAAACAATTTTTGTGCATTTGCCGAACACTGACATGGCCTGGCACACATTCACCACTTCATCTTCCAACCTGCTTGATCCATTTTAATGTCGATGAAACCAATCCCAGCTGACTATGGCTGTGTGAGTTCAACTTCATCGCATCTACATGCAAATGTCTGTGTTCTCCCATTGGTAATGTTTGTAATGTATTGTTCTCTGCATGCATGTGTTAGTGGTTTCAATAGAAAAACATACAACAGCACCCACTAGTGGCCCGACATGATAACTACATTGTTTCAGTGTTTCTGCCGTTTCTGTGTAAACGCACATTGTTTTCAAAATGTTGCCATTTAAACACAAAACATTTCTGACACGTGAATGGAAAGGTTGTGTATTTTCACTTAGGTTAGAGTCAACAAAATAACCCAAATGCATGTTTTATGAGACTATGAATACATGCATATATACAGGGAGAACATGCAAACAACAACACCACCATGCAGCTTCCCGGGGGAAACCAAGGGGACTGAACTAAAATGAAAATATTCAATTGACTAAAGGAGAATTTTCCAAAATGCAAAAGCAGAATTGATTTGGTGAATGGAAAAAAAAAATAGACTGGGTTGAAAAATGTGGTTTAACTTTACAAACTCACAGTAACAGTGAAGCCAGGGTGGAGCGAGAGACTCCTGAGAAGAGATGAGTCATATAGGCAGTGTCCAGCAGCCTCCTGTTGAATAAATTCTCTCCAGACCTGCAACAGTAGTGGAAACAAGACCGATGCAGCAGCCGGCACTAGACCCCGCAGCCGTCACAGCATGACTCAGCACCCGGACTTCAGGTTAGGGAAGAAAAACTGTACTTCCTGCATTATAGTGTCAATCACTGCTCACACTGGAAACTCAAGTAGTTCAGAGATGGAGTGAAGGTCCCCAATTTTCTCTTTCATTCCTTCTTTCTTTTTGGTTATGAGTACACCACCTCACAGAGTGAATACATATTATACCTTCAAATAAGCTTGTGTGAGGTGTAAATATGCATATTTGAGACCCAGTAAAGGTGTTTTAGGAGTTCTGTGGGATTTTGGTCCTTGCAGATACGACTCCATCATACCTTTACCCAGCAGAAGTCTGGTTTTTATCACATCCCAAAGGTGTGGTTCCAGTCTGCTGACTGGAGAGGCAGTTAAAGCACAATGAAGTCATTGTCATGGTAATAAAACCAGTTTGATATGACTTTAGTTTTACGACATGGTGCATTACCATGCTGGCAGTGGCCATTAGAAGATGGGATCGGTATTGAGGGGCTCGAAATGTGCCAAGAAAACAATCTCTATACCGTTATGCTACCAGCAAGCTGGAATGTTAACGCAAGGAAGATTGTGTCAATTGATTCATGCAATCAGTGCCAAAATCTGAACTTGCCATCTGTGACCATCAGAGGAAATGGAGATTTTTTTTTTTTTTACCCAGACCAGGCAATATTTCTCCACTATTCTCTAGTTTTGGTGAGCCTGTGGCCACTGCAGATTTCAGTTTTTGGCTGAATGATGAGGAGGCTGGTGTAGTTTTATGCTGTTATAACCCATCTGTCTCAAGGTTCAGCGTGTTGTGCAGTCTGAAGCAATGTTCACACTTTAGATTAAAAAAGGGAAAAAAAAAAAAGAGGAAAGTTCACATTTCCACTGTCGTTCTCAGACCAAATTATAGAGCCAACATGAAATTCCCTGTGTAAAGGTGTAAAAAGCTCAGGAGGATTACACCCGTCGCGTCGCCTCCGAGGCCTGTCACGTCCTGTCGGTGCTCCGTTTAGAACTCTTTGGTTCACCCTGTGTTCGTGTTTCAATCAAACTGCAGTTTGAACCGCAGCAGAGCCTGTTGGGTGGAGGTCGCGCCTCCACAAATAGACGCAGGAATCACACCCAGGCTCTGTTGTAACCTGACCAAACCTGACAAGTGTGAACACACACTGAGGTGCTTTTCCATCAACACGGATGTAAATAGTCCTTTTCGAAGGCCTTGTTTACAAAACGACGTTTTAGGAAAGAAAAAAAAATTATTCGTGTGAGGGCTGTTTGTTTTTGTAATGAAACCAATGATACACTATGAATATTAACAATAATAATCAGCCTTTTAATCAACTGAGCCTGAGTGTTTCCAGAAAGTCGTTTTCAAGTTTTCTTTGCCGCCGAGCATCGTTGTCGTGTAAACAGACAACTGAAACCCCAGAAGTTTTGAGTTTTCACATGAAATCATAGCCGTGAAAGCAGTTCTTAGTTAGCGTTGTAAAGTCATGTGGACGTATTAGTAGTGTCTTTTCAGCGTCTTCAGATTAGTCACAGTCTCAATTTGATTTGAAACTTCATTTGAACCCGAGTCCCTCACACTCAAAGTTAATACGCATGAAGAAATTCATCTATTTCATGTTCACATCATACCTTTAACTTCACCTCAATTTTATTTCATACATATCACCTGGACGTGTAATTCAAGCATTGGCAATTAATTTCAGAATAATTAACTTCAACAAGAGTTAGTTAGTACCTTTCAAGTTGATAAGCAACCTTTTATTATTATGGCTTTTCCCCTCCTTCCTTTCAATTTTCTTCCTTCCGTGTTCCTGCAGCTTTAATATATTAGCTTATGTGATATCATGAAACACGAACAAGGACTTTTTATGGCCACTTTTTAATTGCCTTGGTTCCACAGAGAGACTCCGGCTGAATCCATGTTCTAATTAAATCATTGTGCAGGTATTCAAACCATGATACGCCTCTCAGCTGGGGCTGTGGCGCTGCACAGAAGACCAATCGTCTATAGTGTGCCTTCCCCTCAAACCCTCAGTAGATAAACGCTTATGCGACAATTAAGAATTCATGAGTACAAATGTGAAGCCTTTTGATGGAGTTCACGTCTCGGCAGGAGAACCTGCCTGCACCGAAATATGGGTCCGGTCTCTTCTTCTCCAGGTTTCAGCTCAGAACAAACCATCAAAGGGTCAAAGATGCACCAATATCACTTTTTTAAAGGACAGGTACGAGTACTAGCCCTTAGCTTCTTGCTGATACAGAGTATAGATACAAGTTTTTTTAAAATGCCATGACGCCTCATTTATACTTGATATGCAAACGATATGCGGAGGGCTCTGCGTTCCTGCGATCCACCTCCGTACAGATTCTGCACCGACGCCACACACCTCTAACAGTTTTAAAGCACGTGTCCACAGGATCCGTCTATTTCCTGCGTCCCATTCATTGTCTATGTGAAACACACCACTGTGCATGCTGGGTGCGGTGTGTGGCACCGGAGATAATTTGCATAAAGTGGTTTCCATCCAGTGTTATGCTAATGTGACGCGGGGAGCAACGGTCCGACGAAACCTTCGTAAAAGTTCTAAACTCGCTGTGGTGGAATAAAAACAAGGACGGATTCACCTGCTGCTAAACTTGTGTTTCGCTGAACTTTTTGGTAATAAGAGTGAAAGTGAGTGACCAAGCCGCCATGTTGGTCTGGTTTGAACTGGGGGAGCAGACTTGACCCGAATGACGCGTTTGTCCAATCAGGTGCAGGCCGGAAAGTCGGAGAAAAAAGTTCAACGGGATGAAGGAAAGTCTCTTTATCTCCACAAGATTTTCAGACGCGGTCCATTTCCATGCCAGAGAAAAAATGTGCCCCCGTGGACACGAGCCCATCGCAGTGAGTACAGCGTGCCGATCTACACACTGCTCTGCTCCGTAGACTGGAGGGACCGAACTCGCTGCGATGACTTTAATCATGTTTAGCATGTAGCATCACTGGCGTATGAGCCTTGAAACTCTTTAGCATGTAGCATGGCTTGGAGTCTAACTCCACCGGTCCAAATGTCTCTGGTAATTAAATTGCTGGTGTTGTACCAACTATCTTTCTCCTCCTCTTGATACATTGTCAGAACGTAATTTACAATCTGTCCTAATTTTTTCACTCTCATTAATATTGAAGAATCTCCAAACCGCGACATCGCTTGTACTGTTGTCTTCCTGCAGGCGGCGTTTTTCCAGGTATCAGTGCATTAACGGACCCCGATACTGGAATCAGTATCTGCCGTCTTTACTAAATAATTCCAATCTCTACCGCTGCAGGTTTCAACCAGCGCTCATAATAACTTATCAAAATATACTTGTGTTAATAAAAGGCTTCATATCAAACGCGTACCTGCAGAGAACACTGCCACCTCGACACAGAATGAATGAATATTCTATTCCAGGGAAGCTTTTCTTTGTGGAGAGAGAGAGAGAGAGAAAAAAAAAAGTTAAACTTTGTGTGTCTTTGCTCCCATTTATGGGTCCATTCATCATTAAACAATTATATAGGCAAAGAATTCAATTTCCGTCCTCTCATTTCTTCTTTCAAGACTGTGTTTCCCAGAAAGGGCAGAAACATAATTACAGAATGCAGCAACACGCTAAAGTAAGAAATATTGACTGTTGGCTTACAGGCAAACAGCGGGTGTGAATAGTGAAGGGCTTTTTGTTGCTAATAATGTTTTCTCCTCCATTATCCTGGAGACGTTTTCCAAGGCTGCCTTGCAGTGTGAGAGAGGTTTATATTTGAAAAGGAGAGAAAAACTCTCTTTCAGTAGAATAAATCTACCTTTGTTTGGCTCGGAAAAAAAAACAAAGATGCCGTCAACAGTGACGCAGCGAGCAGTGTGCGGATGCTTCTCCAATCTCTCTCTGCCTTTTCTACCATTTATTATAAGGTTAGTGGATTCCAGCATGTGCCGGGGAAGATGCATAGCAGCACATGCATGTATTCCTCTCCCGCGGCCGGTCGACAATTTATTTGGACGTCGGTGTTGTACCCGGACTCGGCTCACGTGGGAGCTCATTTGGCAGAGCGGCCCGCCACCGGGGAGCGTATGAAAGCTAAAACCTAATGAAAGCGCACGCAGCCAAAACCCGCCGGCTAACATCTGCCCCGGTCCTCGGCTCCAGGCGGCTCCAGCTCTCACTGTCGACCCAAAACCACACAGCTCCCCGTCCTCCGGCCGGTCGCTTCCTTCCTTCCCAACCATATGATGCTGTACGTCCGGCATTTTTCAGGGCCTTGGAAATCAAATACACGACGTGTGATTTCAGAACCGCAGGGATTTTTTTTTGATTTTCACTTGTTGGGAGTTTTTATTTTTTTTTTATATAAGCAGATTTACACACAACTACACATCCAAAACTGACAGTTTCTTTCACCAGAATCAGCTTATTGATTCATTCATCGCGAGCCAACGGACCACCTTCATGAGATTTGGTAGTGGAGAAGTGGGTGTGAGCGGGGCACACTTCATCTTTCCGATTCTTTTGAAGGCTTTTCTGAGTATTCACGGCCGACCACGGCTGCTAAAATATTGCGCTTGCAGCTTTTTTTCAGCTCTTTGACACATCAGCAGCATCACTTCAGGAATGTGGTGTTCAGACGGGACCAGCGGGCCCCGCGGTGCAGCAACAACCACGGTTCGAGTCCACGTCTGGGGGTTCCTCAGTGTTTCCTTGGCACACCATCGAGCCGTCTTTGTATGCTTTTGAAGACTTCTGCGTTTGTTGCTTATCACATTTAAGGAAGTCTTTTCTTTAACGTCGCTGTGCCTACCTCACGTGGAAATTGTTTCTTTTTTTTTCTTTTTTTTTTTCTTGTACTTTGTGAGATGATTGCGTTTTTGAAATGAAGTTGCTGGAGTTCAGGACTGGTGATTATTCGTCGTGAAGTTTTCCTCAGCGGAGACGAGCAGAGTGACGTCGTGTCCTCATGTTGGAGATAAGTAACCTCGTGCAATGTTGCTAATGTAA
>OMNM01038393.1:0-11372 GCA_900302745.1 Parablennius parvicornis | reverse complement strand
AAATCTATGCAGAGTTTAATTACTGAGGGAAAAATACTGCTGTACTACGTTTTATTGTCACCCACGTTTTGTTTTTTGGTTTTTTTTCCACACTGTTGTCGCTACTTTTTCTCTTTGAGCTTTTATGAGGCAGGATAGTGTCGGGTGACGTTAGTTCAAATACTCATAGATTTTCATGAAGGGTTCAACCTTTTGGTTCATATTCAGACAGAGCGTGTGCGGTTTACATATATCGGGCTAAGACATGTAAGATTGTCCTGAAACGCTGCAAAAAGTACTAACGCCACACTGTAAACGTGCTGCCGCAGACCAACCAGCATTTTATTCATGTATCAGTCTCTTATTTTCATCATACAACAAGTGATTCTACAGAAACGCCCCCCCCTCCTTCTTTTCTAAATTTATGTTATTTACAAATGTCATTACGCCTTCATCTTGGTACAATTTGGCCATTTATTTTAAATCAACCGTATATCTTTTAATATTTTCTCCCAAATAATAAAACAGAGAAATATTGTTTTCTACCATTTAAATCACAATAATATACAAAACAATGTTGGATAATGTCACATATATCATGAGAGAAGTGATGTCCGGCCCCCACTAGTGTTTCTGAGTAATAAAACATCTTTACTTCAAACAAAAAAACACTTTAATACAGGAACTTCATTTGCAGTAGTTATTTTATACTTATCTCATGAGACAACAACAATGATTGAGGCAGTAGATGAAGTTCGAGTGTAGCTGACGTATATTCAGCTGCTGTTTTTTTGCAGGAGAGCACCAAATACTTTAACGGTAGTGTTTGGAGAGATACTAACATGAGTTCATCTTCTATGGATGAAGCAAGTTTCATCTTTAGAGGGCGTTTCTGTAGAATGACTTTCGGACTTGCAGATGTTTCCGGTGCGTTTTTGTTTTGTTGTTTTTTTGCAATCAAGCAATTTGAGCAGTCGACTTCTGGAATCAACAAATTGTAACCAACTTACTTGTTGGACATGTTTATTGATGTATAGTTGTTGGGGGGGGGGAAGAAAAAAAAAAGCAGAGGTGCTCAGTAAGAAGGGTTCTGGCGTTGTATTTTTAAAAAAACATTTTCTCATGTCAATGTAACCTCTCAATGAACTTCCTGATCATTTCTGAAAAGTTATGGCTGCGTTTCAAAAACAAAAACACTAGAAATCTCTCAACCACCCACGCAGAGCGCACAGCAGTGTCGGCGAGATTCAATATTCCCACCTCTGCTGGTCCTGTGAGAAATTGTAATTCTGTCAATATCTCCGTCCTGTGGTTTTGAATTTTTACTCATGAATAAGCATCACAGACAAAAGCAAAGGTCTTTTTGACATTTTTATCCTCTTTCCAGTCAGAAATGGTACATCAGTGGTTTGGGGACATTAGAAAATATTCACAGGAGAGTGGCAGAGGAGGGAACAATACTCTGAAAGAGATTAGATTACGAAAAAGTACGAAAAAAAAATTATAATCTGAAATATGATATGAAATTAAAGTCACAAAGAAAATTATGATAGTGTCTCAACTCGATTCAAATGAGAAAACAATTTTGACAGTGGGAAGGAACAAAAAAAAAATCACATCTTGTATTGTTTTTGGATTTATGATTTTAAATACCTTAAACTATCTTAAATATTAAGATGAATTTGTGACAAAAAAGTCATGTAAATTTTTTCTTTAATTATAAAGCTATGATTTAAAAGAAACTCACAAATTGAGAGGAATTAAAATGGTTAAAGACTAATAAATAAGCTAAGGGATAAAAGTAATTTATTGAAGATAACAATACTTTAACAATAAACCATTTTTTTTTTGTGTGTTTTATGAGTAAAATCACGAAAAATTACTTCCCGACAATATTTGATGGGATTTCTTGACAAAAAAACAAAACTGGATACTCTTTTAGATTCAAAAAGAACAAACACAATGTTTTATATTGGACTTTTTGGACACCAGGGCGGTAAATTCAGAATAGTTGATCCTCGATCAAGTTTCCAAGTTTCTCATCCAATCGTACCTTCAAACGCCCGTCCTTTCTCTGCAGCCGTCGGGACACAGTTTGTAATAATACTGCGTCGTCACATTCACTGAAACTTTAAGAAAGTACCACAGAGTCGGCCGCTGATGCTCCATGTTCGTTTTTGCATCATAAATCTGTCTCCGATCAGCGTTATTGATCGGTTTGTCTACACTGTATCTGTCCTCACCTTTCATGTCGTGCCATTTATAACGTCAATGTTTAGCAACACCAAAATTAAGTGAGAATAAAAGAAGGACGTGTCCGAGACATTATTGGGGAGAAGAAGTAAAAAAATAAAGGCTAGATTATATTTTATTAACTTTTTTAAAAGTCTACATTTTGTACTTGTAACTATGTAATTTAAGGACCAGATGAGAAGTGTATGTTTCAGGTTACTGTAATACATGTGGGTGGATTTGAATTGAAGCACGATGCACAAGAGTTCTTACATCAGACTGTCTTATAACGTCTGCTTAATGTACTGCGAGTTTTACGGATTGCAAATTAAACACAGCTTTTCTCACAAATGGAACCGAGTGCAGTCGAGTGATTTACGGAAGCCCGAGGCTTCTCACCGCTCCGTCTTCTGCGGCTTTGCATTTTCTTTAAATTCAACACAGGTGTCCTTTTTTTTTTTTTTTTTTTCTCTCTGTCTCTCTCCTAAATTCTTAATGATACTCTGCAGGAGTCAACCCTTTGCTGTAGTGCTGAAGTCTTAATTACGGCTTGTTTCCCTGAAAAAGCATTGAAGAGGGAGCCGACTGCTCGGAGATCCTTCGTAGAGCCGAGTGCTCCTGCTTTATATGCAGCAGAGAAATTTGACTAAAGTGTGTGGACGATTTACACACTCAAACCTTTTAGGTATGCTGTGGTTGTTTTTCGCCTTCGTTCTTGGTTGAAAGCGTTCCGAGGACAGTTTGAGGTCGATGTGAGCTGAGACCATCATCATCTGGTTCATAATGGGATGAAGGCGTCACACAGTCACTGCAGATTTGTCATTTGAACATCCAGGATGCAAGTATCGTCTTCCACTACAACCCCGCGCTGCTATTTTAGACAGAAATCTGGAGGAATTGAGGAGTTTCGAGTGAATTCATAAGGGTGCGTCTCAATAGTCCCTCTTCTCTCCTCTCCTTTCAACGTTTCCTTAAACCCCCGGAAATGTTTAACTGGCGGCTATGATAAGGAACCTTCAAATTCTCTAGAAGCAAAGGAACGCAGGCTCAATGCTTCAGAAACACTGACGCATCCTTTACCAAAGCAGACGAGATCACGCCGCCCCACAATTCCTTGCAGCAACAACATCCAAGCTTTCGGGGGAAACCCAAGATGCCTGAAAAAAGACGCAGATCATGTAAGTTACCAAAGCAATATTCTGCCTTAAACAACTTTAGATAATCTAAAATCCAGATCCCAACTAGAAATGTTATGCTGATGTTGTAAAACAAACACAGTAAACGTTTTGTCCAGCCTTTTCTCAGTTTGCATTGGTTATTTATTCACCTGGTAGAATCTTTTCCTTTGATTTCAATTCAAACCTTGTGATATTTGAGATTACATCAGTGGTTAGAGGCAAAGTGTAATAAAAGTGCTTTTTGTAGTCAATTTTCAGAGATTTGTAGTTTATTCAACATGGCAGACGTCATTCATGCCATTACCACGACTGAAAGAACCCACAAAAAAAACCAACGGAAATTACAGTGAAATCGACATATTTATAAAAAAGATGTTTGCAACTACTTTCATCTTCTAATGGTTGATTGTACACTGTGTTAATCAAAGGATGGACATGGTCAGTAACAATACTCAAATAGGATGTGGCATTAAGGCCTCGTTCACACGAAAGCATTTCTAAGAGAAACGTGGCACGTGGCAGAAAGGAGAAGACGGTCTGGTTGTAAATGGGTGCAGAGGACAGGAGGAGATGCAGGGAGGCGATCCATTGAAGGGAGCAGCCCAAAAATGTGTTTTTAAAACAGCCCTGCTTCGTTTACAGAGCATTATTTCCACAATTTGAGATTCACTACATTTCCCTAGATCAATGGTGTCTGATCCTGGACTTGAAGGGCCACGATCTGCCACGTTTTCATGGTCTCTCCCTGCATCCACACATTTGATTATGAAGATTTGACCTTCAAGCTCTGAAGAAAGTCAGTAAAGTCAATTCTGCCTGTGTGGAGAGGTGTGCCGGAAACATCAGAATGACGCAGGACTCTGATCGTGCAGATACAGGCTCAAACACCACTTCCAAATATAATGAGTCCCTCCAAGGTTTATACTGTTTTATACCCCATCATGTTGACCATTAACCGTGATCATCATCAAATGCTTCCTGGAGGTGTTTATTATATGTGATTATTTCTCACACGTCGACTCACATGATGAGACGTTTGAGGAACTCCAGTCAGTGAAGTAAGTCAGTTTCAACATTTGATCAGAATTCAAACCAAGGCTTTAAATGGCTTAAAGCTTTGCAGCAGGACTATGTGGTGGTGAAGTCATAAGCATCTTTTATGAAGTCTTCGCTAGCGTATGTCCTTTTACAGTTACTTCAGCTTCTTCCCATTTTTTAATGACTGTGGTGCCGATGTTTAATTGTGTAATTACCTCCTACCAGGGAGGTTATGTTTTTGCCAGGGTTTGTTTTTCTGTTTGTCTGTTTGCTAGCAGGATTACGCAAAAACTCCTGACGGGATCTTAAACTAATTCGGAAGATAGGTCCTGACCCAACTTAGATTCCGTTAAATTTTGAGAGTGATCCAGATAACCGTCTGGATACAAAAAAAATATCAAAGATCCTGTTTCTCCCCTTTACTTATCATTGAGCCATTTTCAAAAAAATCATACCTCTTGGAGATCATATCTGATTGACTTGTAAAAATTCAGTGATGTGTAGGATGGTCATATCTAGTAGGGTGCAAAATTTCGTCCGGATCAGATCCAGAATAAGGTCAGGAAACATTCTGGAAGTTAACATTGGAAACCCCATTTACGAGTTGCAATAATAATAATAGCTCATAAAATGTTATTTCGATTCTCTTGAAATTGTTCTTGTATATTTGGAGGATCATTGTCCTGAACTGTGCCAAATTTCGTCTGGATCCGATCCAGATTAACGATATGGCGGCACTTTGAAGTTGGGAAACGCCAGTTGGTGGAGGTCTGTGCTCGTGGATTGCTTTTCTTTCTAGTTGTCTCCTGCGGTGTTCTGTAATGATGCATCTCGGAGTGACTAATCTGTTTCTGAAGGTGTTCTTGATGTCGACCAGGACTACATAGATGGGGTACGAGACGCTGCTTTGGTTGGAGCTCAGTATCCTCCCTGCGATCGTCTTCACAGAGTCCATCAGTGTCAACGGCCTTTGAATTTCAAATCGCCAACTATCCTCAATTTCATGTTTATTTGCACTGTGGCTCACGATCATTTCACAGATATAGATCAACATTTCCGGCAAGATTCGAATCATTCCAGGAAATTACAGCACCGATCCAGCTGAAAAAACCACTCTGGCTTTTTTTTTCTTTTTTTTTTTTTGCCTTTATTTAATCAGGAGAAACCACATAGAGATTGAGAATCTCTTTTTCAAGTGTGTCCTGGTCACGTAGAATAGGTTTACATTGACAAAAACAATGTTTTATAAACACAATAAAAGACAGTGAAGACAAGTACATAAAAACAATACTTTTAATTCCCATTAGCATATACATTGTAGAAACATAGAAATATATCAATCTTATATGTTACTTCATATTTTATTTGGAGAAGAGTTGGTCATAAGTCTTGTCAGAATATATTAGACTGAACTGAACCTGCAATTTAACGGACCTGAAGAAGACATTCAAACAAGTTTATTCAATGTTTTCTGTGTATTTCCAGTTTTTGTTTTCCCCCAACATTAGAAGCAGAGAATTAACACGTGGTAATATCAGAACTTTGCTTGAGAGACTTGTGACGAGCACAGAATCGTGATCATTTTAATTAAGACTTTTCTCAGCAGAGATGCGTTGACGTGCAGTCTTGATTCCATTTTGATAAGATACAAAACTACGACCTTGTTTTCACCTTCCTCAAACTTCCTCAGTAATTACATTCACTTGACAGTGAGGATGAGGAGGAGCCGTGCTCTTCATATTCCATCCTCAGGGACACATTTTACATTTCATAAAAGGATTATAATATTATGAAGAGACCAAAAATCTTGTTTTTTCTCTTTTCTTCTCATTGTTAAACAAAATGTAATTTCTTATCTGGTTGTTCAAAATGTGTTTAATCAACACGGTATAGAAAGTTACACGGTAAAGATGATGAAATATACAGTACGTGATCTGAATGTGTTTATGTTTGCAAAACTAAACAATTAATACTGAAATGCATTAATTTGCATAACGTGAATAGTTTCTGCAATGTTTTTTATAATTACTTCACATATCTAATATTAAATGACAAACACATCTACAGAAAGCTGATATATGTGTTTTTATATTGTAACAACACACATTTCTTTTCTTTTCTCTTCAAAAGTAACCTCATTATCGAGCTCAAGCATTACAAGAGCTATTATTCTGACTGTTATCTTTAGATGATGAACATTTTCCTGCAGTTTTGAATCCCGGAGTGAAAATATTCTCTGAATAAATTGAACCCAGCCTCCATGGCAGCTCGTTACATAAATGAACCCTGAAACAAAAGCTGCTCCCAAACTGAGGAGTGTGTTTTCTTATTACTGTCGTTTCACCTGGAATATCTGATTTGACTCGCTTGCTTGCCCTAATTGGGTGTCATTTTCAAGTATTCCTCATGGCTTAACAAACAACACGTGTCTTTGAAACAGTCGGCATGAACACAACTGATAGTCTCAAAGTGTGCTGTGATTGGAAATATAAATACAATGGAAAATGAAAGATATTCTCATACAAGTGAGTCAAGAGTTAGATCTCACCTGAATAGCATTTTACATGATATGTAAAGACTCACTAGATCAGGGGCGTCAAACATAAGGCCCGTGGGCCAAAATGGGCTTCACAAGAGGCTCCAATCCGGCCAAAACACCAAGCGAATTGTCAAAATTAAATAAATAAATAAATAATGACATTTTCCCAGAGTAGCAAACACAATATAACTCTGACATATCTGCATGAAAGTTGGCGACCTTGATGCACAAAACCATGCTGTCAAGGTGAGTTTGTAAAAACATGCATTACACAACAGGTATAGCCTATAGCTGCTGCATAACTTCTCCTATAGCCTACAGCAGAGGACATTTCATTGTGTTTTGCGCCAGAAAGTTTCAGAGAAATCCACTATTAATCAGGTACATGTTTCATTTTAAAGGCTATTATGGTTATAGCTTTTAAAAAACCATGTTATTATTACAGGACGGACGTGGGCTGCATGTGACCCTGGAACTGAAACGTGTTTGCCACCCCTTCACTAGATTCAGATATCATGTATATTTATATATATAGTCTGCAACATTTACAGCTCTATTGTTCCAATTTGTCTCTATAACACTTAAAATGAGTTAACTGTGTCTTAATAAAATGCTCATTACTTTTTACCTCCACTTATATCATATTTTGGTGTTTTTACTAAAGAATCAAAAGGCTGCTCAGTGATCTGGAGGTGTAGTTTGCACGTTCTGTCAAAACGACATACAAACAAACAAAACATGCTTTTTTTAGATCAATTGCTGAAAAAATGCCCATAGTTGTGTTGATTAGTGTGTGTGTGTGTGTTTTTGTTATTGAGCAGTTGCTGTATAGGAAAGGAACGGATGAAAGAAAACTCATCCCCGACTCTTCGATTCTTCCCGCTGATGTTCCGTCCCGAAGCTTTCTGACCACAGCGGAGAGTCATGGAGGTCCGATCTTAAACTGAGAGTCACCAACATTAAACATGCTGAGTTTGATTCCATTTAATTTTCCCATTCGGATTTTTTTTTTTAATGGAAACGTTTCTATGCTCTGGATTAACACCTGTATCTGTAAAGTGATTACGAAACAACAAGCCGGCTTTTTGGCAGAAACTAGAAGATCATGAACAACCCTGGTTAATGAGTCTCATATGTGTCGTATGTTCTCTGTTGTCTCTCCGTTTGAATTTTCACGTGATCCATCTTTGTCGGGTTGTTTGGCTTCACATAACCAACTAAATCGCTGTCCTCATTTTAGTCTCTCCTCTTTCTATATGTTGTGCTTTTTCAGGTTGTTTCACATCTCCAGCATCTTTGCACGTCTTTCAAATTTCCTCCGGTTTCCTTCAACTCCTTTGTAGTTACGTCTTCTTATTGTATCTCGTTCCAATCTCATGGTTTTGGCATCAAACAAGCTATTTTCCTATTCTATGTTGAGGTTTTTCATGTCATTCTCAGCTCCTTTTTATCCATCCACTATAATCTCACATCTTTTTGTGCCCATCTAATGGGTCATCATAAGAATTTGTTGGGCTTTTATCTAAATCAAAGCTCAACACGGGAGATTTTCCAACATGCTGCTTATTTCTACTCGCGGTGGTGGCGGGTAAAGTGACAAAATATCTCAAAACAAGAGTCCTTCCTTCTGAGTAGTTCTGTGATATGAAGTGCTGTGAAACTTTCCAAGTGTCTCTGTGAGGTTCAAACCTTAAATAAAGCTTTTAAGGCCTGGAAGGCGGCAGATGAGCACTTCTATGTGTCGGGCTGTTTGGCTTTAATGTTCTAAAGGCAGTTGCTCACAGGTAATCACTCAACAGTGGTGACAGTTATTCCCATCTGTTGGTTGGTTCTTACAACGAAAAATTACCATTTAAATGTGATCAAATGTCATAAATCCCCGGGCGCCGCCCACTACTTCCACCAGGTGTAGTGAAGGTAAAACCATGAATAAGATGGTTTTAATTAACAGAAAGAATTTCAAGTAGATCAATGCAATCTTTATACAACTCCTGTTTGCTCTTCAAGATTTAGAAAACTGAGGGTCAATGTCTGTGCAAATCCCCCCAAAGAAAACATCATTGCCTTTTTCTTTTAAATCTGTTGTGAACGTCTCTTTGTTTTTCTTTTCTTTTAAAATGTGACCCTACAAATAGTCAAATGGTGGAACTGAAACTGGATAAAGTTTGCAAAAGGGAATCATAAAATAAATGCAAATCCACAATTTTGTGGAGATTAAAATTGGATCTGATCACAGTAATTAACAGAACTGACATTGGTCATCTCCCCCTGCAGACATTAAAGACTCAGCCCTTGTGGAAAGTGCACATTTTGTGATATTGTGTTGTACAATCTGCGCTTGATTCTGCATTGAAATACAGAGTGCACGAGGTTCAAAAAGCAGTGCATGCTCTGCAGATGACTCTTTGCATACAGTACCGTCTAATTACTGCGTGCACTTCCTGCTCTTGCAGAAATTAAGGCTCTGCTGATGAATGCAATCATTCTTCCCTTTCAGAGTGAGCGAAAGATGAGATTGGAATTTGGATTAGATCTAATAGAGTTGGGTCCCTTTGTTTTGGCCTTGAAGGACATGAGCTTCATATAATGTCTTTGAAAAAAGAGTAAATACAAAATTGGTTAAGCTGAAGAAGTTTTTTTTTTTCTTATTTTATTAAAGAATGAATGTAGGTGGTATGTTGGTTGCTCTGTGTTAGAGACGCCCTCGGGTTTCTCAGAAATCGATCACACAGACGCCAAACAAAAAAAAGAGTACAGTCCACAAAAGAACCACCAGAACAGCCAGAAGCAGCCGAGCACCTTCAGATCTTCAACTGACACAGAATGAAACCTCCTGACGTCACAGCGGAATGTGCTTGTTTCCTCGTGTTGATTCTCTCTGCTTTGATTGTAGTCAATGGATTCATGACGACTCATTCCGTGAATGTTTTCATTCCATTTTGAACCAATTCAACAAAGTAGTATGAGCCTTTATCCACGCCGGTGACCTTGGGTGTTTATTTTCTCACTTCTTTACTTTATGATGAGTTCATGACAATCACAGAGTGACACATTGTGATTGATGCTAATGTTCAGGATTATTAGAATTAGTGTGAAGAGTGACAGAATATGCCATATTTGCTTAAAACTGACTCTTCACAGTGACAATACACACATTGTTGGCCTGATTTGCAGCCTTTGTTTAGATTAAGCTTTCTTTTTTTTCCATTTTTGTGAAATATTTACCATTTATACATATTTCAAAACTATAAATCACAAAATATATCCCATTTTGGTAGATTTCACATTTTTTCTAATTGAATCATGGTAAATAAACTACTAAATGGCACAAAATGGTTTTAATTTGTTACGTTTGTGACTTTGAGAAGTTTCTGGTCCAATTTCATGCTTGAAATATCCTTCAAAAAGTATTTTAGTGAATACCGCTCTGCGGGAGCTAAGTATGAAACCAAAGTATAATTTTCCACATCAAGCAATAGAATCACAAGTGGACTTAAAATAACATAATACACCAGACTACATGGATAATATGATTACCAAGTGTTCTTCGAGAATATTACATCTATCTATTTCATCGACAAAGTTTTCTGTGTCCATTTTATTATGAGGGTCTGCAGCCTCGCTCAGCTAACACATTGCGTTATTTACAATTGCTGAAATATGTGTCAGACCAGTTTTCGACTTAAATATTCAGTGACTCCGCTTTCAGGTGTTTCTGAAACTCCAAAGTTGTGTTCTTGTTTCTCCTCTAGTTTATCATTACATAACAGAGCTACTAAATATAACTGTTACACTCTCAAAATCGTCCCCTCCTCCATCAATTCAGAGATGAGTACAGCCAATCTGGTTATTTCTCACTGCAAAGCAACAGTGACTGGCAGCATGTTCTGAAGCAGCTCCCGGGATGACTGAGACGGATGAAAGCTGTCCGGTGCCATCCTCAGCATCATGCCTCCTTCCCCCAGAGCCGGGGCCACCCTGAAGAGCTTGTGTGGGTGCCGGGTGGCCACAATGAACTTCCTCTTGAATGTGTCACTCAGCACAATGTAGATAAACGGGTTGATGCAGCTGTTGGCGTAGCCCATGCTGATTGCAATGTTGTAGACGTACATGAAAGCGAAGCTGGGGCGCTGCACTCCAAGGTGGGCCAGCTGCAGGATGTAGTAAGGAGCCCAGCAGGTGAAGAAAGCCAGGCAGATGGCCACCGCCATGCGGGTCACCTTCCGGGTGCGCACCCTCAGGCTGCGCTGAGGCAGTGGGGCCACCGTGGCCGACATGTTCTGGAGGATCTTGAAGAAGACGCCGCAGATGATGACCAGAGGCAGAGCAAAGGCCAGGAAGAACTGGTAGAGGGTGAACCAGTACGTGTCGGTGGCCGGGTCGGGGAGCAGCAGGGCGCAGCCCAC
>OMNM01038390.1:0-10144 GCA_900302745.1 Parablennius parvicornis | reverse complement strand
GGGGGGGGGGGGGGTTTGTGGTAATCCTGACCCAGTCTGACAGAGGGAAATCATGGTTAGCAGGGCGGGCCGGCACAGAAAACAGCTGTTCACGCATCCTTTCTCTTTTTAATGGCACTTCCGTGGCATCCCATAGGTTGTCTGGGTTGGGAATACAACCACCACCTCTTTCCAAGTACAAACGTGGTTTTTGTTTAATTGTTTTCAGATTTTTTTTTCCCTTTTTTTTTTTTTTTTTTTTACCCATTCTCCTTCCCCCTCATCCATTGAACCCTTTCCCAGGCCTTAATAACTGAGTGGTTTTGGCGGGCTGCAGCAGCGTCAAAACTCCATGAACACAAGTGATTCTTCCAGGCCTGTGCCGTTTCCAGCAGGCAGCATGTGGCCCAAATGGAAGTAACTTATGGAACAAAAGCAATCCTCATTAAGACCGACTGCTATGTGGGCTCTCGAAAACCTAAGTCTGCCACATTTTTGTTTTTCTAATTTTAAGCAGACGTCCGTTCTTGTATAGTCATTCATTCAAATAGATGTCAGTTTGCTTTTACAATAAATGGAGAGAATTTGCAGTAATTTGAAATGGAAAAAAAAAAAGCAAAAAAGTTCCTTCTAACAGCTGTACAGTAACTAATTGGAATAGATATTATACGTATATTGTTACAGCCTACTAAATGTTATAAAACACAGAACCGTTGCAATTATTATGAATTAATATCTCATATAAGTACCGACATTCTTTTCTTTCAAAGTATCCTTAAAGCTAATACTGAGGTGTTATTTTCATTGACTTGCATGTTCTGAATTAGTCTATTTTGTCATTTTCAGTATTAATTGATCGGCTTTGTGAAAATATACACGTGTCCATCAGATATACTATAATTGGGCTGCATGTGGCCTCTGAAGTAAAATGTGTTTGAAAACTCCTGTATAATTTATATTGTGAAACTTATTTTTGTATTGTTGAGTGTTTTTTGAGTGGGTCTGAAGCACAAGCTTCATAATGCTCAAACTACTAAATTACTTAGCTTTCAATATTATAGTTTTCTTTGCATGGAGTGTTGAAATTTTTACTAAGACACATTGCTTAGAGAGCTGATGACTTAGAGACTTAGAGACTTTGTCTGTGCTGCTTGAACATCTTTAAAGTTATGTTGTTGTCAATGCAGCTGCTGTTAGGTTTCTATCCCATTTCATTTTGTAATATGTTACTTTCAATTTCAATTTCAGGGATTTATAGTATGTCTCCACCATCAGACAGCAAAGAACAGAAGATAAATTCAAAAAAGTAAAACTTTTTTTTTTTTAAGGTTTTGGTTATTTTTGGCTTGGTGGTCATTGATATGAGTATTGTGTGATAAACTACCATATAAATAGTTTTCTTCACACTCAGGTGTAATTCAATTTGCCATTGACATAAAAATTAAGCTGGACAGGTGTTCTGCAAAATGTATGTAAAGAGACTCTTGACAGACACTGCTTGCTTGTTTGGTTTACACTGGAGTTGCTTTTCAGTTGATGTTTGAGGAATTGACTATGTATTTCTGGTATTTTCCTTGTTTCTCTACCTAAGCGACTGGACTTTCATGCAAACTGTTTTACTAGCAAATGATAATGTGAGAAATCAAAATTTACAATATGAGTTAGCTTATAACAGGTCAGTTCACCCATCATAGTGTTTTGATCTTATATTTTAGTTAATTAAAATATTCTTGTTCTTGATCATTCTTCACAACAGCTTCAGTTATATCCCTCTTAAATGTCAAACAATGATTTGGAAGTATTTGAGAACAATCATGAATTTTTTATTTTTTTTTCTAAAAGGATTTTCAGTTCAGAAATATCTCAGAAATACATTTTAAAGTTTTAATTTGTATAGAACTAATGTCTAACTAGCCTGTATGTGGAGGACTAATATCCCAAGCTCTGACTTGTATCCGAGGCCTACGTGTTTGATTTCACCGAGCTATTTAAAGAGAAACTCATCAGGCTTTACTATAATTGCAGTAGAATTTAACACGCTCAGCTGATGTAACAGTATAAATCTAGTTCAAGAGTTGTTTTAACTACATAAACAAAAGAGGGGAAAAAACCGAGCAAACTACCTTACCTTTGTAAGATCAAACAAATGTTGCTCTGCTTGATTACCCAATGAAACCGAATGATATTTGTGGAGGGATGATGTGATGGAATAAAGAGGAAAACACAATCCAGTTTTTATGTGGACAGCAGAGCATCTTGTCCTACTTTGGGATGTTGTTGATGTAAGGGAGTTTGAGTTGCTGAGGCATGCCTGAGAGAGATTATCATTGGTTGGGGGGCGGCGTGGGCAGTAGGAAGCCATGAAACCTGCCATCCAGAGCCTAATTGGAGGTCATTAATCATGTGAGGCCGTCCTACAGTGAACAGCCCTGTGTTTCTCTTTGCCTTGGTAGAGAAGTCTCCTGTATAGACAAGAACTCCAAGTCACGCTGGGAACAGTTTGGTTGTGCTCATACACTTCTGGCTGGATTTTCAGAAAATACAGTTGAGCTGTACTGTTACCGTTCAGAACAGTTGTATTGGCAGTAATCATAGTATTTGTGCCAGTCAAAATAATTAGAGTAGTAAGTTATAGATTAATTCCTGAGGTGGTTTAAACCTCTGGTTTGAAAAAAAATGGAGCTGAGCCCCCTTCTCGCTGAGCTTTAACAACTTTGCAGGACCATTATTGGGATGCTCAGATCGATCCTTTTTCCATTTATTTGTTTTTTTTTAGTGCTGCCAACTCTCATGTCACACAAAGCTGTGTTGTACCTCGGTGTTGAACTTCATGATTGTTACAAATGGGGGAACTTAATATCAGAGCTGCATAGTAATATGTGAACATGCAATATACAATTCTGTTGGTGTGTATTGCAATAATGTGATTTCCGATAAATACAAACGGTGGATGAACTTAATGTCTTTGTCCTTTCAGATGTGTGCTCTTTATTTTCGTGCCCCTAACTTACATCTCACTTTTCTCTGTCTCTCTGACTAGTGCTCATGAGTAAACTAGTCCAGATTTTGTGAACTGAGACATTCAGAGTGACAGTAGGTTAGCATTTACAGCTGTGTGACTCTATCTGATTGGACCAATATGTTGACATGCAGAGTATAAATGCACGGTGAGTGTAGAAATACTTACTGATTCACTATTGGGATCGCGATTGTAATAAATCTGTCGTATATCGTGTATCCCTTATTAATATGTACTATTTGGAAATCAATCATGTATTAAAACATTGGTTGGGTTAAGTATTGTCATATTTATAGCGGAATCTGAAATCATTCGCAGTTGTGACGCTTGTGTTAAGGTGACACAACAGTATGTTTTATTAAAAATGTCAGTTCTACCATCATGTATTCTTCGTTCTATTGTTTCTTCTCAAAGACTACAATGAAGAAGGCATGCGGGAGGGAAACCAGTTTGCTCCTCAGTCAATTTATCTGTGCCGTTTAAGTGTTCAAACTCGCCAGTGCTATGTTTAACTCACTGATATGAATTGGGAACGGAAGTATATCTGAAAGCTGGAAATCATGACCCCCTTCCAGCAACTATTGATCGGAGTAGCAGAAAATCCATAGCGGCTGATTTGTGAACCATTATGTTTTGAACCCAAAG
Source organism: Parablennius parvicornis (assembly GCA_900302745.1). Taxonomy (NCBI): domain Eukaryota; kingdom Metazoa; phylum Chordata; class Actinopteri; order Blenniiformes; family Blenniidae; genus Parablennius; species Parablennius parvicornis. Next base: position 6,501 of record OMNM01038390.1, on the reverse strand, counting down.
CTCATAATGTTCATATTCACAGCTTTACTCCGCGCTGATTAGAGCGAGGGTGGGATAAAGAGGCAGGGGGTTAGGGCGCCGGATGCTGAGGGGTTACGAAGGGGGGCTGTTAGTGAATGAGGGGAAGGCGTTAGAGGGACTGAAGATCATTAAACCAATCGATTCAACTCTATCTGGAAGATTGCCCATACATGCAATAAAACAATAAGGAAAATGCACAAGGGGAACAATTTGTTATATTTACAAGTCCGTTCTTAGAAATGTTTGAGTTTATCAAGTTCTGGGCAGGATGCGGACGAAGGGAAGGAATCTCTGTTCATACTTTAATAACGTGGCACTCATCTGGGTAAAATAAAAATCATATCAAACAGACACGACGTGCCATCACCTCCACAACAAGCTGTTTCAGTATCTCTAATGAATTACTTTGCAACACATCCAGTTGCATGCCTTTCCTGGTGATTTGTATTGAGTCATGAAGCATATTTGCAACCAGCAGCAAGCGCCTAACTAAAATAATCCCTCAGGTTTTCTTTAGCCTTGTGTTGTTTTCATTTCACGTCACCTCTGCAGAATCTGGAAATATTGTGGTTGCGAATAAGCGGAGCTGTTCATACGGATGGCGTCCCCTGGCCTCTGCCTTAAGATGTATTTCCCAGCTACATAACTCCTGCCTTGTTCCTTCTCCCGCTGGTCAGCCAGAGGTCACTTCACAGCTGCCTCGCCAATACTCCTTTGCTGTCTGTATTCAGTTGCCGTCAAAGTGGAAATTAAAGATTCCACCGCTCTCGTGCAAGATGAAAAACGACCTTGCGAGCGAAGGAGGAAAAAAAAAAAAAAAAAAGAGAAAAAGTCGACGACAAAAATTCTTAAGTGAAATGACATGATAATTAGCCATTTCTAAAATAAGGAGCCATTATGGCAGAGGTGTCAGAAAAGTCATGAGGAGACATTAATCACAGCCTTCATCGCACATTCTCAGGTACACATTCGGCCCCCTCTCTTTACCATCGCCCCGATGCCACGTGCAGGCACAAACTGTGACAGACCCCTAGGGGAAACGCTAATATGTTGATCATACAAATTTTGATCTCAACTCAGCGGGAGCTGCAAATGAAAATTGCGTCTCACTTACAAAACGCCTTTGAGATCTGTTGGACGCAGTCCATCTGTCAGCAGTAATTGAGTTAAATTTTTTCTTTGGAGGTGGGGTGAGATGACTCCAAACACGGTCATGCAACAGTTGAGCCATTTACAGTGCCGGCACTTTTAGAAAGCCTCCTCCTTCCTGAATCCACAAGTACATTGTTAAGCTTGATGAAATCCTTGATGAAAATGAGAAAAAAATAAACTTTTTCAAGGCTATTATTCTGTGTCATTAATCTGAAGAAGATGTGATTAAAATCCCAAAAGTGGATTTCCAATCATAGTTCCATTGAAATAATTAAAGCCCTGTTAACACATTTCCAATGAAATCGCAATTTTTTTTTTTTTGCATTTTAAGTTTTGCGTTTACATGATGCTGTTGACATGTTGGGCCACCAGTGGGTGATGACATGCAGAACACAATTCGCTATAAGCGTTAACAGTGGCGAATACAAGGACAATTTCATGGACAGACGATGAAGTTGAATTGCTGTTACAGGTGACTCTCAATGATAAAACAAATCAATTCAGGATAATGGTGGTGCGCATGACTGGTAGCGGCGTTTCAGTTGTGTTTTCCCCGCTTCCCCGCTCCAAGAAGATGGAGCATTTTCAAAAAGTTATTTTCAGCGGCTCTGAGCACAGTTGTTGTGTGAATGGACACACAAAAATACAACACAAGTCTTCAGTGTTCACTTGAAAATGTTAGTGTTACATGTAAATGAGTCCCGATACACATTTTCTAGAAGGTCTCACCATCTCAGGAGGTTTGAGTTGTTTCTACAGTTCCTTATTAGACATCAGCATCAACTTTTATAGTAAAAATACAGGAAATCCAGCATTCATACAAAAAACTACCACTTGACATTACAGAGTATGAGTTTGGAGTTAATTAGTTGAGCTTTACTATTGATGTGTGAGCATTAGCAGCTTGAATTTCCTTTGATTTTTTTTTCTTTTTTTTCTTTTTTTTTTTGTTGACGAAAGTTTTTTAATTAGTTCTTTTTTTTCCACGCCATCTGGGGATGTAGCTTCAGACCCTTTCTATGAAGAGGAGACAAATAGCCAATATTCAATTGCACCTTACATAGGTTTATTGATGGTGAAAAACACATGTAGGCTCATGCAAATCTTGAGAAAGACGGCTCCAAAATTGATTGCTTTTGTAGTGACTTTCATGGACATCTTGGTACTGTTCTATAGGCTCTGTGAAGTAAGTCTAGTAGCTATGGTTCACCAAATTAACTTTTGATGTAAAGTTCTTTTAAAAAAACTAAATGAGTGACGCCTGTAAGTCAGATAAACAAATAATATAACAACAAACTGATATAATCATTTATTTTATTTAATTCAATGAGCATTGCAGGTAGGGAATAAAGGTCTGAGGTTTTATTCTAGTCAACTGAAATTCAGTTCAGTCCATATTCATTATGCAGCACCAATCACCATCATCTTTTGATGCTTTTCATCTGCGATAGACTTAAATAGTCCACACGAGTAAGTACTGAGGACAACAGTGAGGGCTGGTTCCCCTCTACCAAGACAAACCCTCTTTAGATCCAGACTCACGGGTGGTGGTCTTCTGTTTGCGCTAAAGGACACAAGTTTATCAGACAGCAGATTAACGCTTCATAGTATCAGTGTATTAAAATCATATTTCCTTCACAATGAGCTCTTCTCCCACCCCCTCAGCCTGTGGTGTTATACGGCGCTCTTGTGTGATAACACGTTTTTTTGTTTTAATTTTACAATCAAAATACCATCATCATCGTGTAACTCAGGACAGACTGTTCTGTATCGGCCTCGAGTCGGGAAGCATCTCTTCAAGAATCTCGAAAAGCCGCTTGATCTGCAGGATATATTTTCCCTGCTCCTTCTAAGATGTGTTGAGTGGCGTCCTAATCAAAAATCAATGCGCCCACTTGAGTAGGCCCACAAGGCTTCTGTAGCGGGTTATGTAATCTGATAATATCAATCATAACTGTGTTAGAGGCAATCTATCTGACTTTCACAGGACTGGGGTCAGTGAGTGGAGGGGGAAAGCGATGTGAGGTGGTTTGGCCTTCCATGCCATCAATTACCACTTATTGTGTGTGTGTGTGTGTGTGTGTGTGTGTGTGTGTGTGTGTGTGTGTGTGGGGGGGGGTGGGGGGGGTTACTCTTCCAGAGAGCTGTGTACCCCTACCTCACCATAAATAATATTAACAGGAGCAGCCTCATCAATCAATACCATCACAGTTGTATTGCTCCAGTCTAAATGGCGGCTTCCATGGCTCTCCAGCCTCGATCAATGACCATGGCTCCTACTGACTCGCACATAAGGGTAAATCTAGCTCTGCTTGAGCCCAGGGGTCTTTAGCCAGCCCGCTCCCACCACTGCAGCATTTGTCTACCTTCTGGCTCGTTCCACTGCCTACTTCCGTCTCACTTCTCTGGTGTCGAGCACCGAAGCATCGCTCCCAGATGAAGCCGCTGCTAAACGCTGCTGCAGCTGCTGTGGTGTTTGCCAAGTGCGTTAGCTTGTTAGCAGTATGAGGCACAGACAGAGGAAGTGTCAGAAAAGTGTCTGAAAGACTGATTATGCAGAATTAATGAGTCGCTTAATGATTGCCCTCCCTCCACCATGTACCTTCTTCAACTCCTGCATGTGATTTCCTGCTGAAAAAGATGCAGCGCGAAGACGAACATTTGGAGCGTTTTGTCCTAACCAGTGGTAGCGTGAGGGTGCGGGCGCAGGGCAGGGCGCAAAGTGATATTTCACCATTTGCGAAACAGATGTCACTGATCAAACTGATTTTTTTTTTTTTTTTTTAATTTGTCACCGATTTCACAAAATACAAATTTATGAGCTGTTTCAGTCACTCCTGAACATTGTTATAGGAACATCGTTTCCAGAAGGTGGTGTGGCATTAAGGGATGTAATTACGGAAGCGAATAATTAGCAGGTGAAGTGCAAAGCAAGAGTAATTAGCTTCATCATCCGCCTGTGACCTTAGCTCTAACGAATCCCTCCTCTGCTTGACCAGCTCGACCATGAGCCAATCATTCACCATGGGACTCCGTGCCCAGCAACCGCTGAGGAAGGAAGTGGCTCAGGCAACCTTTGCTGTCTGGCTGCTAATGTGGGTGGCGACATCACATTTTGCATTTTTGCGATGTGAAAACACTTTCTCCTGTTGGGGCGTAAAATTTACTTTCAAAAGGCAGGCAACGTGTTTCCAATCTTCTTTTGTCCGATTTTCTTTTTAATGTGTTGTGTGCACATTCTCGTTGCTCATTACTCACATCACCATGTCCAGTAAGACCTCATATCTTTCTTCTTGAGAAAAAAAAAAAAAAAAATCTAAACTAATCTTTCACAGTAAGCTTATTGTTGCACCATCAGGTTACTGTTACCTTGATACTCTCACCAGCTACTTCAACACAGAATGATGTAACTTAACATTTTGCCAGACACCAATATCTTAATCCTTGATGGCGTAGATTCACCAAGCAGTTGGAAGCAATCCTTACAAATCCTTGTCAAAAATGACACAATGTCACCCAGGTGCTGCAGGTTTGTTGGCTGCACATTCATGTAGCAAATGTCCTGTTATGTCCTCCATTACCCCAAAGCGCCTTTGTTGGATTGAGATCTTGTGATTGGGGAGGTTATTGGAGTGCAGTGAACTCATTCTAATGTTCAAGAAGTTTGAGAGGATCTGACTTGTATGAAATTTGTGTTATCCATCTAGAAGTAGCATCACAAAATGCCCATAAAGGGATGGACATGGTCAGCACGCGTGTGTGATGTTGATGAAGTGATGTTGAAACATGGTCTGTTGATACCCAGTGAAAAGAAAATCTCCCCCACATCACTACACACCAGCAGCAGCCTGAAACATTGCTTCCAGGTATAGATCCATGCTCGCGTGTTTATTGCACAGTCTTTTTTTTTTCTTTTCACCTTCTGACCCTAGCTTGTGAATGTGATAACAGGAATTGAGAATCATCAGCCAGGCGACATGTTTCCAATCTTCTTTTGTCCAATTTTGGTGAAACTGTAGTTTCCTGTTTTTATCTGGCAGCAGTGAGAGCCGGTTGTTTTGCGGTCAGAGATGGTCTTAAGCATATCTTGGTGGTAATGTGATTGTTTGACTTGCTGTTCCATTTCTATCATCTTGAACCAGTCCAGCCATTCGAGGCTTCTATAATGCAGTTTGGTCCAGAGAGCTGCCGCTGACTTGATATTTTCTGTTGTTCAGGAATTTCTCCGTAAAACCCAGAGTCTTTAAAGTCCAAATAAATTGTCAGTTTTAGACCAGCAAGTCAACTGCTGACAAACAAGCCATGTTCAACGTCATGTGAATCACCCTTCTTCACTTTTCTCCTGCCCATTTTGAAGTACAGCAGCTCATCTTGACTATTTCTACAGATGCTTGTGAAAACTAACAGTAGCTGCAGAAATTTGAATACCACAGTTGTCTTTCAGCTGCTCTCCTCTGGACAATGTGATCTGCATGTTTTCCAGAATTTGTGAATCTGGTGTTGACATTTTTAACTCATGAACACGATGTTGATGAATACCGAAACAAATGTTTTGTCAAAAAGGATGTTCCAGTAACTTCTGAAAATGTAAACTGCAGCATGCCAGCGTCTTTGCTCACAGTGTGCTCTTGTTGATTCACCAGAGACAATCAGTTCAGTCCAACCTCAGCCATGACTTCAAATGCTGGCCTTACACTGACCTGCAGACTTCAAAGCTTGATCAAGCCTTCCCCTAGACAAGGAATTCTGTGGTTCAGGCAATTTGTTAAACAGGAGAGAGGTTTAGTGTGATTTGGGAGTGAAAGGATGTTTCAGTAGTCCTTGCTAACCCACAGCCAAGCCACTCAGGACCTGTAAGAAACCCCGGGGATCTTGTCAAAAAGAGGAGAGGAAAAAAAAAAAGAAAAAAGGAGAGGAATAGTCACTGACGCTGCTTCACGCAAAAAACAGGTGTTGCTTTTTCCCAGGCAAGATGAGCACATCATTAGTCAAAGTCTGTGTTTGTGACACAAGATATATTGTTTGTGTCATTTCATTTCCTGAAGAACACTTTTAGGTGTTATGTTGCATTCATTATAGCTTATCAAATAGGGCAAATAAATCCACTTGTAAAAGTTCCATAAATTAGAGAACAATCACGCCTGTTGAGATGGCATGGTAAACCCAGGCAGTGTAATCTAACGGGGCCCCGAGTGGGCGTAACTGCAGACTCTTTGCCGGCTATAGAAAAATCCATTGCTGGAGTCAGAGAGAGATGTGCTCCTTGTTCACAGGACGGGCCTGAGTCTCATCTAAATGCCTTCACTGTGGAATACAAGCTTCAATTGA
>OMNM01038388.1:0-10637 GCA_900302745.1 Parablennius parvicornis | reverse complement strand
ATGGTTAATTATTTCTATCTTAAATACTGCTGAAGAGGTAAGCAACAATACCATAATGAAGATATATTGAAATATAATTTCACTCACCATCTGTTGCATTAAACACCTACTCTCTTGTGTAGGCAATGTTATCTGTAAGGTAACAAAAGCAGTCTTTTGTATACATAAAATATAGCGGCAGCCCTTTTAGACAGATTCAAGCAGCGCACCCTTAGTGCTTCTCAACTCCAGTCCTGGAGCCCTGCTGCCCCGCACGCCGGATTCATATGAATAACTTGTTATCCCACCCAACAGAGCTTGATGGTGACCCCGTCTCGCAGTCAGTTGTGTTAGAGCAGCGAGAATACTAAATTATGCAGGGCAATAGGTCCTGAGCAGCAGAATTGGCAAACAATACTGCACAACACTGAAATAAAATGCTTTAATAAGGATACCGATCACTGGGAAGTACACAGTGGATGGACAAATTGGATGAGAACACCTTGGGTTGGCTAAAATCAGCTCTTCATGACCAGCAGTGCTGCACTCTCTGATGATCTCTTTAAAGGATTTGACACGCATGATTATGCCAAGACCATAACAGGTTTTAGCCCATGGCTGGGCGATTTCAAGCCAAGCTTCTTACATGTATCTGATAGTGATACCTACATTCATGCTTATGCCACAATGCTGAATATCCATAGTTATGAACCATGGGTATTGCCCTTAGGAGGGGGGAGGCCAGAGATCAAAGGGGGAGCAGAAGACTTTCTCTGCTACAGGCTGCTTAAAATTAGATTTGCAAATGTTGAAGAAAAACACAATGAGACACTCTCACAGTTTGCTCACTTTCACAACGATAACTGAATGTGGAGATAGTATACCATCGACTTGTATGTATTTACTTCTTATAAAAGGAAACACTAATATTTAGTTTGCAGACTGTTCGTGGCCCATCTCAGGATTTAGACACAGACATATAGTATACATGTCTACTACCCAAATGGTGAAAAAACGATTTTATCAAAACCACATACGCACCAGATTCCACTTTGTGACATTACACTATGGAGCTATTCATAAAGGCAAACTGAAGAGAGGTTCAGAAGAAAGAAAAAAAAACTCAAACATACAGGCAGGACAACATTTACAGATGGCTTCAAACCATATGATCAATTCAAATATACTGAAATACAGAACAAGTTGCACAGCATCAAAACAACCCATTTCTATAACTTTACGTTTAAAGATCACTATTTCGGGTTAATTCACAAACTGAATAAATCATTTACTAGAGTGATTATCTAAAGAAAAAGAAATATCTTTCTATTCCTTCTCACTCATCCTTTTATATTTTATCCTCCTCTTCCACCTGGACATTTGGGAATTATCAGACATATTCTGCAAATGTATTTTCGACACGGATTCCATCAATTAATACTGGGCTTCAAAAGTCTGTCAGATATGCTGCTCCATTCTCATGAAATCATTTTCAGCTGGTTCTAAAACCCATAATGCTGATGTCCTTGAGAATGTTCAGAGAATTCATTAGCAGAACAACATCCATTGTGTTTTAGCTGTGCTGCTCTTCATTAATGCATTGCTGCTCACTTGATACTGGAATCTAATGTATTATTCTTAGTATGATTACATACATATTTTATCTATCTCTATCTTTTTTAATTTATTATTTTCCAATTAATTTAATGGACTATTGTTATAATTGAGAAAACTCAATTTCTTCTAACTGTACTGTATGTTCTTTCAAAGATTAGATACGTTGTTCTAATGCAACTTGCAAAGTCTACGTCTAAGTAAATAACGTTTTGTTTTTCCATATGCGTGTTTATGATTTCTTGTTTGTTTAATGTGAAATAATGGCACATGCATTTAAAAGACCTTCGAATAAAATAACGTAATTACTCATTTGTGATTCTCAATCATCCATTTATTCACTTTAAAACATGTTCATTTTTCGATTTAATTACTTTAAAACATACATAATAGATTCACATTCACACCAACAGCCAAATAATCACCCCTCTGGATTTCAGTCAGAAGCTAAAGTACCGGCAGGGAAGCAATACAGGCGCAGGAAGAACATTCAAATTCCATAAATAAAGGCCCACGTTCAAACCATGTTGCTTTGCGGAGGCAAAACGTCCACCACTTCACTATAGTGCCACCTCAGGACTCACAAAAATGATCGCTCTCAATGACTGCCAGAAAAAAAAAAAAAGAATAAACAACATCGAAGTACATTGATCCAATGAGACAACATGAGAAAATGGGGGTACACACAGATGTTGAAAATAAATTTAAAGATAGACAACAGCTTGTAAGAGCAAACATGTAACGGGAGCTTCAGAGAGGAAACTGATCAAGGCTAATTAAGAGGAAATCAAAACACAGAGGAGGTACACGTGCTCTTGAGAGTTGGAGGAGAAACCAAACGCTGGAATAAAACACGAGACAGCTGCACTGGGAAAAATCCCAGGACATTTCTACATACTGTACTGTGATGTGTGCTGTAATAACATAAACACATTTATGCAAGGTAATAACTCATACCTAATTAAGTAAAAAAAAAAAAAAAAACTGACTAAATAATTCATATACAACAGCTCAAGACAGATATTTGTCTAACTGATGGCAAAATAAGTTATCACTGATAGAAATAAAACTGTTTAGAATGTTTGAACACATTCACCTTTTTTCCCCCCCTCAGGAAATTATGCTGACACAAACTTCAAAGTCGGTTTGGCTGGGATCTGGGACAAGATTAATATTTTACTGTCTATTCATTAAATTTTGATCTGAAGCTGAAACTTTTATTCCTGGACTTCTTTTTTAGCCATTTCACAAGGATTTTCATTGGGGACATGGCTGTTTCATGGAACATAACGTCTACATAGAGGTCCTCACACTCCATGACTCAGCATTTATTGACACAGCAGTAGTAGTTTATACACAACAGTGCTCAAGGCTTTATTGCTGATGGTAGAGCACTGCTTTTTCAAGTGTGGGGCCTCACCTTGCAAAGAATACATCAGAGGGTCAGATAGACACTTTTTCCTTATTCAGAAGAAATTATGGCGAAGAAAAAAAGTGGATTGTAAAACCCAGAGTTATTTAATTAAAACAGATATTTATTGGAAGGGTAATGGAGACAAATGAAAACAAAGTCATGATAACATAATCTGAAAACAGTCAATAATGGAATAATGTGGAATTATGTAATGCTTGTCATTTGGGTGTTTTTCAGTGAAATAAAGCCCTTAACTTTCCAACAGTGTAAGAGGATATTTGATGCACCGTCACAGCAATAGTTTGAATATAAGAGAATAAGCTATTGCATAATTGAAGTTGCATAATTATTTTTATTTATTTATTTATTTTTTTTTTACATGATAATTACAGCCTATAATATAATGACACATACATAGAAAAGCTTTACTTGGAAATAAATGCTTATATTGCAAGTTTTGAGTGGCTTTCTTCTAAGAAATGGGTATAGTGGATGGGATACTTGTCTTGTGGAATCTTAGAGGATATATACAATGCACTCTCGATCATGGCTGCAATGGATATTACTATTGTCGGCTTTATTACATTCAGAACGGCCAAAATCATTACTTTTCTGGCCATTATATGTTCTTGGTTGTTAGATAAGCTTCGGTCCTAATGCTAAAACTATCACAACGAGCATTAGAAATTCGATACATTTTATTGCTGATGAATCTCACAAGATGTGAACAAAAATATCATATGAATTATTGGAAACTTACAATGCTACTGTTTGGCTTGAGATGAAGCTTTGGTTTAGAACATATACTTGACTTTATTGTTCATCTGTTATATTTATAGTGATGCATCAACTGGCCAACTTCCAGTAGGTGACTAATACAAACTCCGGGGCACTGAAACAAAGTGGAAGTGTCAGAAGTGAAATTGTTATTCAGAGAAGAGCTTTTTTAGCGTCAAATCACGGCTGGACTGAAGGCGACGATACATACCACTCTAAAGCACTTTAAGCAAACTGCTCACTCAAAGATAGAAATGCCGTTTCATAAGAGATATAGAATTGAACGCCAAGCACGCAAGAGTCCAATCAGCAAAACTACTGTAGAAAAGGAAGACTGAAAGTAATCTCAGAAAAGTGGAACCTAAAGCACTCCTCAGGAGGGAAAATAAGGCCAAGGCATATCAGTCTTTCTATGAAGCACGAGGAAATATTCTATTTGCTGATCCGCACTGGATATTTATGAAGTAAAAGAAGGCAAAGAATAAAAACACAGCAGGAAGATAATGAGCACATGCAAACACATCTAGGTTTTGATAGGACTATTAGTCTAGGACAGTAGGGCAAAGATAATTTCCAGTATATAAGTTTGCATATTAAACAATATGTATATTTATCAAATAGATTTCGTCATGCCGACAGTATGATCCCCAAACTGAGGCTAACAACAGCCTGAAGAAAGTAGTAGTTTAATAAGTTAATAAGTTTTCTGTGAGGCTTTCATACAGACATTAATTCAGAGCAGCCTGGTCCACTCCTAGGATGACAATACGATATAGTATTGTATCAAATTAGAGGTGAAATTACAATGCAGATCAAGGGAGATTTTGGATTGACGTTTACTTAAATAAATAACATGACCAACAAATCTGCCTGGTTCATGTATTTCTTAATAGCTTAATATATTCAAGCAGGATACTTCTTGGGTTTTTGTTCAAAGCACTGTGCGTTTTAATAAGCGAGTTGTTGATTCAAACAGGACGTCCATAATGCCTTATGGATGAATTCATAAACTATAATTTGACTTCTGCAAGGACTACAAAATGTCTATTTGCAATTTTCAAAATATGCTGTAACCCTCACCAACATACCAATGCTATGGGATGATGATCACCAGCATGGAAACCAGGTTGTTGTCTCCAATGCTGTTGGACTATTGTCAAAATCATTGCAGCCAACCTCATCTTTATTTCAATCTTGTGAAGAGATCAGCACTGGAGCCGATTCCAGCTCACAGTGGGCGAAAGCCCCGGGTACACCTTGGACAGATCGCCAGTCTATGACATTGGCACATTAATTTTCACATTTGTAAAGACCTGTACGATGCTCAAAATCTTTCACCCATTGGCATTCAAGGGACAATGACAGCAAGGTCTTTGTCTGTCTTGCCTGAACTCTGGCTTCCACTCTGTTCTTTACACAGGGGATATCTGTTGAGTTAATGATGCCACATGAGAATAAAAGGAACTTGCCTGAGGAAAGTATACACAGAGAATAACTACAGTAAAACAACAGGGGAAAGAGCACTGAAATTCGTCCATGCTTCTTGTGGATGAAATTTTCTTTTCATAAGATGAGGAGAGTGATTATGTGTAATCCAACACCCAGTTAAAAAAAAAAAAAAAAAGTCATATTGTTACTTTAGGTTTTCTAGCTTTACATGCACTTAAGATAACACGGGATACTGTCCATGTTATTACTTTAACCGTTTGATATTGGTTCGACTGAGCTGAATATTTATAATATCATTATCCAAAGCTGTTGTTGAATAAATGGGAAAATAAGAGTAATTCTAAAAACTTTTGAACAAGGTGTCAACGGAAATTACTTAAATAGCTTCCCCACAAAATCAAAGTAAAATCATGAAATGGAGGCATGTTGAACAAAAACTAGACACATAAAATGGGTCTTCTTCATTAAAGTAACATCTTAACTAAATCCAGAGGAGGAAGAAGTGCTTGGTCATATTTTGGCAAATTGGTAGTTTGTGGCATTCTCACATATGCATGTGAAAATGGATTTCACTTATATAGTGCTTTCCAACCGATTAAACAGTACCTAAAGCTCTTTGTAATTGTTAATGACATCTACCTATTCACTGGCAGTGGCTGCCATGCACGACCCTCAATCCGTCCATTGGAAGCATTTTGAGGTTGAGTGGTTTGCTCAAGGACACTTCAACATGTGGACAGATAGGGAATCAAACCCGTGCCTTCTAGATTGAGAGGCAACCCGCTCTACCAAGCCAGCCACAGCTGCCCAAAGAAAATTGACATTTAAATTCTGGATTAAACAAAGGTAACCTTTTATATTTCTTTTCATACATTGTCAAACTATGAAAATGCCACTTTTTATACACATTTCTCTCGAGCTGATATAGGTGAATGGAAAATAATAAACATTTACTTTAGGGCAACCAGACATTCCCAAAAGTTGCACCCAAATACAAACTCAAATAAAAAAATGGTAAGTATGTTGGCATTTGCCACATCTTTTCAAAAATACACAGTGTCAAAACACATAGAAAATATTTGTTACATTTTTAACTATTGCTGATAAAATGTCCCCAAATTTCATTTCATAACTGTGTTCACTTTATCTTACAAAGCTCTGATGGGATCAACTAATGAAGACAAAAAGCAACATGTACGTAGCTTCCCCGGGTGACACAGATGTCTTGTGCATGTTTGTGTTGGCTGTCTCTCTATTCTTGCAGCTCTGGCTGAGCTGTCTCCAAGCAGGGATTGGCTACCGGTCTCTGTGCTGTCATGAAACACGCCGCCTTGACTGAACCTGTCCAACATCTGATTGGACCAATCCTGACTGTCTATCCATCAGCTGCCCGATTTAACTGCAACACTTCTGTCAGTGGGGATGGCTGTCAGTTTGAGGAATCAACTCACCACCATGCCTCCAGTTGGAAGTGTTTTGTGCATTTGTAATTGTGCTTGCGGTTTCCATTTAGTCTGAGGCAATTGCCACTTTAGTACATTTGTGTTGCTTGTATGTGCAACATGGGTTTTTGTATCCCAGTTGAGGGTTTGTTGGAATTAATAGATATTGTGTAATCTGAGGTGAAATGCTTCTGTTTTGCTTTTGTTTTGTTTTTTTCTAAAATGGAGTATGCAAAGGTACAATAAACTATTTAGCCTTTACCAAATCCAGGTGGTCATATTGCATGATTACCTTAGGTCGCCATACACTCACACAGTCATGGCCATCTCAAACACAAGACGAGCATGAAGGTCTCATTTTTGACTGTGGGTTGAACTGTGGTCTCGTATCATAGAGTGAGAAGGACTTTACAGGCAGTCAGGACAACAAGCAGTCCGAAACTACTGCTACAAACCTCAACAGCTTCTAACAACAAGTAGAAATGTACCTGAAAATAAAGCAGAGATCAAAGTGACTACAGAGCTGCACCAAAACAAGAGTTTAGGGATTCCCAAGGAGGTGATACACTAAATTGCACAAAGGTTTTTTTTTTTTTTTCCCGGTACAATTTCAATTTTGGGTTGTAATTCTTGCATACTGAAGTACGTCAAGGTTGGCAGCGCTGATTCAAAGAAGAGGGACATTGTGCAGCGCAACTTAGTGTTGCACCCAAGTTTATGAATCCATTTTGCACCGTGTACAAAGCAGTAATAAGACTGCAAAAATAGCAGTCTGTAGGAGCCTTTAGACACACTCAGGTTGCCTATGTATGAGGTGTCAGAGGAAAAAAGAAGAAAAAAACCAGATAAGGTAGAGTGTGAGACACACACAAAAACAAGTCAGTCATCTGAAAATAGAATTAGAAAAGAGCTCCATTCAGTCTCACTGAAAAGAGAAAAAGAGGATTAGCTGCTTTTCACTCGTGAGTCATCATGCCTCAGTGGTATTCCCAATCATTATGACATTCTCAAATTGATTTCACCTGGCTTGATGCTTATTAAAACACAAATCAACGGTTGATGAGCACTGCAAATTAAATAAAGCCATTGATTAATTCTCTGATTTTTAAATACTTGAGAAGTGCTACTTGTTCACTCATCAAATAATGAAACAGATTCTGATCTGTGCATTACTGCCTCATTTATCAGCATTTTTATATTAATGAAATATTGTGACATTTATGACTGACAGGTTATCTTTGTGTGCAGATGCTATTATATGCAAGAATGTACTGAACTATGAACTATCTGTGAGTAAGAAACATTCAGGGTATGAATGAACTGTATGATAAAGGTGCAACAGTGAGTCACTGATGCAGACTATGTCCATATTTGTTTGAAGCTGTTTGCATCTTAACTGGTTACTGTGTTTCGTAAAACGTAACAGAAACATACAAGCGAGACAAATCTCTTATAGCCCTCTGTGTGCCCCTGACTGCCAAACAAAGAGTTGATCAAGTGAAAATGTGTAGACTTGATACATGAAACTGCTTAATGTTGGACAGGGTCTCTAGTTTATGCTTGTTCATTCACCTTTACCTGTGTTTACTGTGCTTACCAAATGATAATATACAAGAAATTGATGAATAAATACTATAAAAAAAATTTAACGCATCGCTTTTTAACAATATATCTATTCATAAAGAAGCCTTTATGGTTTGTTTGGAATTAATAGTTTTTTCTTGTGGCCCTATTGGGAACATTAATTACTAACGCCTGAACGAGGACTGAGAAAAGTCAACATGGCCTGTGTTGCCCCCGAAAAGTGAAATAAGATGCTTGCATAAAACTGATTCATGAATGTGTCTGTGTTGCGCCATGGGTCAGGGTTAAAGTCATTCTGCCTAAACGTCACGGCTGGCCATTCATAAAGGCATTGCTTTGTGGTGTGACACTTTTCAAATAAGAAGCACCTGATTTATAAACAAGTATGTCCTGCTGCCTTCGCATGGCTGTGGAGATTTAATGAACTGCATGAGAACCTTTATACACAGTATGGACAACAATTACACTCAGAATGAAACATAAACAGAAAATCTGCACAATAAAGTTAATTTTTTAATTTTTGAGTCTTGTGAGCACTAATGGTTGCAGTGGAATAAATTACAAAAAGGCCTGTGTAGGTTTCAAGCAGTCTACCCTCACCATTACACTTAGGAAGGATATTTGTTCTTGCCGCTATTGCCAGCGATGTGGCAGAAGATTGATGTTGTACCAGAAATGGACGTGGCACAGAGACGTTTATTTGAAAAATCTAACAGCTGGTTTTCACTACAACTAAACAACAACTTTAAGGTAAGAAAATATACCATGGTCAGAGTCTTTGAGCTGCTAAAAGATCCAATTATTGCCTTTCAATATTATAAAGGATTGAGGTTCTCTTGTTAAAAATGTATATGGAAATTTTAAGATTTTTTTTTTTTTTTTTTTAGCAACTGTGAAGCTTTTATGAGGGTTTTTTTGTTTTGTTTTGTTTTTTTCCCATAGCATAGGAAGATGAGAAACCGCTTCATGGACGAGCTCAAACATGTGAGTTTTCATTTTTGATTAATGTTTTTAGTAGTTGTACCTTACATTACTCACTTCTTTATCAAAAATGCTAAAAGGACAAAAAAAAAAAATCATGCTGGAAAAAGGCATTACCCTGATCTCCCTGTTTATTTTGCTGTGTTTTCCTCCAAGCTCTCCTGTGATGTTCACCCCATAGTTTGAGGCTCACCGAGTTGTATCATGCTGTTAAATTGGCTTGTTTACCTGATGTTTTTGTGGTTTGGTTACCAAACACAGCTTGCATCAGATGACATAAAAAATGACTAATTCTACCAAAAGTTCCAGTGCATGAAAGGATGCACCTTGCGAGCACCATTTCAAGTTGAATTCAACTACATTAGTGTGACAAATGAAAAAAAAAGAAAACCAGCTGCTTATTTCAGTCTCTTCTTAGCATGTCGAAAGTTGTTTGTAAGAATTAGTGGGAAAAAAAACCTGTACGCTGATGTAGCACACCTTGTAAACTGCTTTGTGGTTACTTTGATTGGTGCCATTTTAGCTTCACAAAGCGTTTAGTGATTATGTTTTATTACTGTTCAACATAGGAGCTGCTGTCATGTTGTCACTTTAAGTATTACTAATTCTAAGAAATGCTGTGGTTTTATTGGTAAATCCTCAATGAGTCTCAGTGAGTGGGCTTGGCTTTTATTGTCTCTCACTGTTCTGTCTGCCTTTTAAATTGAGAAAGTTATGCGCGGATTTGGGGAAAAATGGAACCCGTGCTGTTTTAATGGTTGTGCTTTCAAAGATCATACTGAGTTTTCATTTACTTACAATGTGTAAAAAAAAGAAAGAAAGAAAGAAAGAAATAACATTTTTGTTCTGTCAATGCAAAATATCCCCCCTTGACAAGTCTTCATTTGTAAACTAAAAAAAAAAAAAAACAGGTACACTTTTCATTTATTTGTTTCATTATCAATTCATCAACACTGGTGCAAAGAATAAAGCTTAAAATAGAAAGTTAATAGTTTTTTGTTAAAGCATTGGGAATGTTAAAGCTCATTATTTGAAACATCACTGATAACATTTAAATAAACTGCACAGGAGTAAAAACGTATTACACTGCTGTATCACTGTTTGAATTACAGCTCAATAAGGAGGTCTTTGTCTCAAAACAGTTAAATCACAACAAATGTCATTCATTGTTTATGAAAGCTCTCAGGAGAATCTATTAGCCAATTAGTCATTTCAAGGCCCGAGGCCATGACGTTGTGCTTAATGAAGTTACATATTTTAGATCCATTAGATCTTAGATACATTGGATCACCCAGAAAATACAAAAATTAGAGACAAAATCAAGTGTCTTTCTCAGTGTTGCAGGAAAGGAAATGACTAAGTATAAATATCTAATTGCTGCCATTTTACTTGAACTG